>CM054391.1:4056823-4262186 GCA_028858755.1 Ara ararauna | reverse complement strand
CTCCATTTCCTTAACTTACTGTCACTGATCAGGTGATGCTTGCCACTTGACTGATCTTAGTCCTACAAAATCTCAATTTTATGACATCTTTGGTTTATGCCGTAGATTAACGGGATTGGAGCTTTCCATGAAGTAAACAACACAACAGGTAGAAACAAGTAAGTCACATGGAAATGCAAATCTACAGTGAATGCAGTCTCATTGCATCTTTTGCATCAAGTCAAATATTTAGAAAGATGTAACGTTTTCTTCTAAGTGATCTTAAGGCTTTTGTGGGTTTGTTTGTTTGATTGGGGTTTTTTTACATTTTTGGCTAGTCCTGTTGCTCTCTGAGTCTTTCCAATATTGTGGTAGCTACTAGCAGATGTATTGAGGAGGGTAAGAGCAGACAAAGCATCTTGTAAGTATACTGGCATGCAGTTTATTCTTTTAAGTATGTGTGAACAGTTGGGAAGAGCTGCTTGACAAAGACAGGATACTTTGTGGGCAAGAAGTATTTGCTCTTGCTTTGCTTTCAAGGAAATAATTTGTAAGAGCTAACTAAACTACTTGAAACCTTTAATGTTAACCCAGGTGAGCTGGTCAGTATGGGAGAGACGCTTTATAGGATTATTTCTTCAGTTACTAACTCTTGAATGTTATTTTTGTTTCAGTTTTGGGTGAGGATTGTCAGGCGTATATTGATCATCATGGCAAGGCCCAACCTGCAAAATCCTGTCCTTATTTCTGCTACGGACACTGCGTGCTGCAATACTGTTGCTCTAATGCATTCTTAAAATTTGATGAACAACAACAGCCTCAGTGTAATCTGTTTGATGGAAGGTAGGAGGCAAACTCCATGTATGCAGCAGGTTCTAATTCTAGTGTCAAATGATGAAAATACACAGTTTAATATTTAAAAGCTCATCAAGGGGCCTTTTAGCTCTGTCTTTGGCTCTACTGGGGTCTGCGTTAATGCGTGTAAGTTACCTGTAAAATGGGAGCAGTGAGGTGGTCAAATGAATGGCTGAATGGGTGTGTGTTTTCTGGAGCATTTACAAATGCTTTTTACCCTATTTATTTATTTTTAATGACAAAATCTGTTTTAAGTGTACGTTGTCTTTCATGAGCATTTGTAACTTAGCCAGGTACTTAGGAACTCTGGAATTTAGCCAGCTGCAAATTCCATTGTTGAGAGGGGTTCTCTTACTACAGGACGTCTGACTCGAGCAATGTAAACTACAAGCAGTTTTTTTCGGAGTCGGATGATGCCATTTATTCTGGCCCTAGGTAAGCCATGCAAAGTCTCCGCTTTTAAATGATATTTATTTGTAAGTTCTTCACTGTGGTGTTGGTACATGCTGACAGAACTTGAAAACGGAAGGACTTACAGGTGCGCTCTCGCTCTCTGCCGAAGCCTTGGCACACGCGCTCTGCGCTCTCAGGCAACTTGGAAGATCGAATCCGCTCCTGGAAAGCAAGTTGCAGAAGAACCCAACCCTTCAGGCTGAAGGTGCCTCAGGCAAAGGCTGAAACACGCAGCTCACCACACACTGGGATCACCTGTACCAAAACCCAAAGAGCTCAATAATGACCAAGTGCCTGCACACTGTAGAGCTGGAATTGCTGAGAGGGCTTCCCGCCCAATGAGCAGGAAAGGACCTGGCAGCCTCCAGGGCAGCAGCTCTGAAGGCCTCAGCCTTAAGCTGTAAGGCTTTCCCTTTAGAAACCAGAGGCTTAGAGCAAAGCCCTGGCTGTAGCCTGCCCAACTCTGCCAGCACAGCTCTGTCCCATGTCTGAGGCACTTCAGGCAGAGCTGCTGCTCGGGTTCAGCTGCTGTTAGAGGTACCCTCACCACCATCTGCTTCCCACCAAGCAGGGTGAGGGCAGCAAGGGCTTCTGTCTGTTAGGTGCTGTGCTGCCTAACAGCTTTTTCTACCCCATTAGTTTGCCGGTTTAGCCAACGACACCCTGTCTGTGGAGATTGGGGTAATAGCACAATTCTCCCAAGGCTGGACTCTCTACATAGACCCCCAAGGAGAAGCAAACAAGTGGATCAAGAATCTGGTAAGAGCTGTGGGGAGGAAAGGCAGGTCTACTAGGCTAGGGGAAGCAGCTTCCTGGTAGGAGCTGCACAAAGCAGCCTCAGGCTTTGGGCTGCAGAGCCCAGCTCAGCCTCCCCAGCACCAGACAGGCTCCACATCCATATTAACCCCATGTGGATTCCCATGCTTGGGCAAATCGGCACAAGGTAGAAGAGGCCCTGCTGTAAGCAAGTGGGGCATCAGATTCCTACTCTGGTTCTCCGCTAGCATTCTAGGGGCCTTACATCCTTCACCACACCCTGTTCCACAGAGAATGGCACTAGCACCTCCCAGAACAGCCTTCAGGGTCTCTAGGAAAGAAGGGGTCAGGGTAGCAGTACGTGGCTGGTGGACACAATCCCTGCTGCCAGAGTGCTAGGAACACAGACCGCCACCTCCCCTGCTGCATTTCAGGAGAAGATGAACAACCTGGAGGTGTCCAAGCTGAGTGTCCGGGATTTCAACTCCAGTCTGGAAAGCACCATTACCTTTGGGAAGCCCTTCCTGCTGGAGAATGTCAGTGAGGAGCTGGATCTGGCCCTTGAGCCCATCCTGCTGAAACGGGTCCTGTGTGTCAGCTTGGCAAGGAGGGGCAGTGGGTACCTGGCTGGGCTGTAACAGGACATGGGCCAGGGTGTAGTGGGATGTGGTGTGTTTGTAGGTCTCTCTGGGCAGGCAGCACTCACATGAATGCTGCCTGTTGTGTGCTCACATCTTGGCCAAGGCTCCAAGATGTTGGCGGTCTCCTGCACACCCCAGTCTCCTGCTAGAAGGCATCTTTGCCTGGGAGGCAGGGCTATGGAATAGAGCTGCTCTATTCAGGTTCAGGACTTGAGATCTGCCAGGCAGCTTTGAGCTCATCTGCCCAGGGAGCCTTCAGACTCTCTCCTTACTGCAGCATGAAGGGCGCAGCAGGATGCCTTCCCTCACAAGAGGGAGCTGTTCCAGCCTTCCTGTCTTTGTCCCTCTCTGGCACAGACCTACAAACAGCAAGGCAACACGGTGCTGAAGCTGGCGGATACAGTGATCCCCTACCTGGAGACTTTCAAGATGTACATTACCACCAGCCTGCCCAACCCTCACTACAGCGAAGCAAACCATCATCAACTTCACCCTCTCACCCAGGTACCTGGTTACCTCATTAGTTGCCTGTGCTTCTCAGCTTCATTCCTTGCAGCCCTCAAACCCTCAGGCCTGTTGCCCTCACCTTCACCTCCATGGCTTTGGTTGTAGTGGCTTGGAGGACCAACTGCTGGGAGAAGTGGTGGCTGCAGAGCGGCCTGTCTTAGAGGAAGCTAGAAACCAGCTAATTGTTAGCAATGCTGAGATGCGTCAGGAGCTGAAGGGGATAGAAGACCAGATCCTGTCTTGGCTTAGCACTTGTGAAGGAAACCCTGTAGATGACTTAGAGCTCATTAAAGTGCTGGAGGCATCCAAGGTCAAGGCAGGAGAGATGCAGATCAGAAGTGGAGGTGCTCTCTCCCTGCAGCTGTGCATCCTTTGCCAGCACTGAACTAACCATGTCTTTTCAGTTCTCCAGGCCAAGGTAAAGGTTGCAGAGCAGACGGAAAAGGACGGCAACATCACCCGCCTGCAATATGTGCCTGTGGCTGTCCACTCACAGATCCTCTACTTCTGTGTGTCAGATCTCTCCACTGTGGACCCCATGTACCAGTACTCACTTGAGTGGTTCCTCAGCATCTTCCTAACGGGGATCAGTAACTCCGACAAATGAGGTGCGTGCCCATAACAGCCCCCTCTTCTCCTCTTCTTCACCCCACATTCCTGCTCTAGCAGCAGCAGAAGCCAGCACACCTGCAGAGTCAAGGCAAATGTGGGTGCTTGCATTGGCTCTCAGCATGCTCCAGAGCTGCCCCTAGTTGTGTCCGCACAGCAAGGGAATGTGTGATCACAGTCTGCTCTCTGTTCTCTTTCCCCCATCCTTTCTGCTGCCCTGCCTGAGCAGGTGGGAGGGATGTTAGTGCAGGGGACAGGCAAGGTACGTGCCATTCTGGTGATGTGATGGTGTGCCTCTGCTTGTCACAGAGCCACCTTCCTGGACAGGTCGAGGCTGCTGCTGACAGACTGGGGGCAGCTTTCCCCGACAGCAGCACGTGTTAGCCAGGGTGGTGGTGGCTGAGCCCATGTAGGCTGCCGTGGGGCAGTGTGGACTCCCTCACAGTGCAGGGCTGTGTTTTCTTGTGTGTGTGTGAGCTGTATCACACAACCTTGTGCTTCCACGGGAGTTTTTGTGACAAGTCTGTATTAGAGAACAGAGTCTGTGCTTCCTGGGCAGAGTGAACTGACCGCTGCCATGGAGAAGACCTTCCGCATCACCCATAGCACCCACCATGCTCGTCTGGTTGTAGCCTTTTTCTCAGGCATCCTGAAGGAACGGATTTTGAACATCAACAACTGCATCACCTTCAGTTTCTACAGCAGTCTGTGCCGTAGCCTCTTTGAGAAGCACAAGCTTTCCTGGTTTGTGTCCAGATTCTGATGAATGATGGGCAGATGGATATGGTGAGGAGGACTCCTTGGCCCTTTGATGGGATCCCATCAGGGCAACTGAAGGCCAGCTGTTCAGCTCTCTAGAATAGTGTGGCAGGGTGGGAAAGGAGCCTTGTTCCCTGGGGCTGGCGGTAGGCTTGGCAGGCTGGTGGGCTAACCCAGGGCTTCTCTTTTCATTCAGTTCTCAAATCTTTCCCTGCGTCTATATGCAGAGCTGCCTAGTGTGAATAACCTGCAGCTTTTGCCAGTTTGCTGCCAGACTGCTGCAAAGGTTAGTAAGCTCAGAGGGAACAGGCAGGGATTAGAAGGCAGAGAAAAGCTAATGGTAGCTGAGCAGTGAGGTTGATCTGGCTAGACCCTCCAGTTCAGTTCCCTTAACTCCGTGACACACACACCTGACAGGAGAGGCAGCCAGAAAGTTGTTACAGGATTTTGGTTGTATATGGCACAAAGCCACGGTCTCAGGCCCAGGCAGAAAGGCTATAATACATGACGACGTCCTATTCACTTCCCAGGACAAGTGGAGGTACCTACTGTCCGGAGGGGTCATAAAGGAGATGGAGAACCCAGCTCCAGCCTGGCTGTATGAGAGAGTGTGGGGAGACATTCTGGCCTTGAGCAGCCTGAAGAACTTCTCCAGCTTTGCCAATGATTTTGTAGACAACCTTGAAGAGTTCAGGGCCATTTTTGACAGCCCCAACCCTCACAGGCAAGTGTGCCTGACTTTGTCAGCGTAGCTGTACTGCACCCAGCAGATAATGGCAGCCCTGGAAGAGCAGGAGGAGCAGACACAGCCACAGTACCAGCTCTGCTCCTGGTGCAGTGCCATGCAAGGGGGACAGTAGAAGGCATGGCCTTGTCTCCTCAAGGGTGGCGCTTGCCTGTGCATGTTGCTTACCCAAGGCAGAGCCACACAGTGCCTTAGACAGCAGTATTTGGTGCTTCCCCAGTGGAAGCACCTCTGCTTTGACTGAGGATGTTTTCAAAGGTACAGACAACCACCTCAGCTGAGTGACTGGAAGGTCCTTGTCCCTTCTGAAAGCCCAGTGACTGCCTGTAGGCAACTTGGGTGCTTCCTGGGGAGCTGCAGGATCTGGTCCATCCCCCCAGCATGCACCTCATTGCCTTACAGAGCGCCCCTGCCTGGGAAGTGGGAAGCTGAGCTTGATGCCTTCCAGAAGCTGCTGGTTCTGCGGTGTCTGCGGGGAGATAAGATCACCAATGCCATACAAGACTTTGTGGTGCTGCACCTAGGTCGGCGCTTCATTGAGCCACAGGTGAGCACCCTTCAGGAAGTGCTGGTGGGGCCAGGCGTGGAGCAGGAAGCCTTGAGCTTGCTATAAATGGGCTGTCAGCATGTCCCAGTTGCAGTGAGAGCATTCGTGCTTCTCTGCAGCCACAGTGTTCCCACAGCTGGGGAAATGCTGATCTTATATCCAACGCATCTCCTACCTAATGTCCACCCCTTAAACAACACCGGGAAGCGGCAGATACCACAGGCATAGGAGGGAAGAGTTTGAATGACAAATGGGAAAGTGGTTACTGCCTGGATGGTAATAAGGAGGAGAGTTGTAGTAGGCCTTTATTGACCATGTTTCCGGGCTTGGCACCCAAAAACTGTGCCTGTGCCTTGGAGAGGAGGTGGGGGCCAGGCAGGGTGGAGGTGCTGAGTGGGGCCACTGCAGCCCCTCTGCTCTGACCAACCTTCTGTGTTGCAGACCACTGACCTCTCGGTCATCTTCAAGGAGTCCACTGCTACCACCGCTGATGTTTGTGCTGTCCCCAGGCACTGACCCTGCTGCCAACCTCTACACGTTTGCTGAAGAAATGACGTTCTCCCAAAAGCTCTCTGCCATTTCTCTAAGCCAAGGCCAGGTAAGCTGCTGGTGCCCATCTGGGGTTAGCACTGTCTTGCTGGCACTCCCAGCTATCTCACCTAGCTCCAAGCAGAATAAACACCCTTGCACACAGTGCAAACACCCTCCTGCCTCCGGGCCCTTCCTCACCAATCTTTTGCTAGCCAGAGAAGCCAGGACGGTGGGGAGGCTGCAGCGGTTGCTCCTGTATCCCCCTCTGACTTGCCAAGTCCATCCTCAGTTCTTGCGTTCCCTTCACCCTCCCACACAGCTTGCATCAGACAGCAAAGATCCAGTTGAGCCATGGGGGTGTAGCCGGACTATCTCTGGAAAGTGAACCTTCCACCCAGCAGCTGTCTCCCTGTCTAGCTCAGCAGAGCAGAGCCCACGATGGACGAGGGTCTCTGAGCTCTTCTCATCTGCCTCCTCAGGGCCCCCGTGCTGAAGCCATGATCCACAGTGCTATGGAGCAGGGCAAGTGGGTCTTCTTCCAGAAGTGCTCCCTGGCCCCCAGCTGGATGCCTTCACTGGAGAGGCTCATGGAGGGCATTAACCCCAGCCAGGTGAGCTGTTCTGCTGAGCACCCTGCCCACCCTGAGGGGAACAGAGCCCTGAGAGGAGCCCACATCTACTTGGATCCCATGTACAGGTGGTTCCCTGTAAACCAGGAGGTGAGTGCAGGAGCAGCTGCAGTGGCTGTGCCTCTGCACCCTCTGAGCACTCTTTGCCTCCTGGATTTCCAGGTGCCTCAGGACTTTTGCCTCTGGCTCACCAGTCTACTGAGCAACCACTTCCCTGCGTCCATCCTCCAGAATAGCTTCAAGAGGACCATCGAACCCCCTGTGGTGTCAAAGCCAACCTGCTCAAGTCCTACACCAGTTTCAGCGATGACTTTTTGAATTCTTGCCCCAGGGTAAGACACAGGTCATGCTTTGGTTTGCTGTCCCCAGCCCGTGCCTGCTCCAGTATATGCTCTCTACCTTGTCATTGCTCCTCTTCAGACATAGATCTTCCTTTCCTCCAGAACTCTCACATGCTAGAGAAGGGTTGGTGGTATTTCTAATCTGTGATGAGCCAGTTGGAAGTTTGGCTTTGAGGAATGGAAGCAAGGGATTGCAGGGGCTTGGTGTAGCCACTTGCAGCTCTCTTTAAGCAAGGGAGTGGACCCAGCCTTCCCCAGCACAGCAGCCGGACTGAGGTTTCCACTTGCAGGCTCCAGCTGGCACTGCTGAATTGGCACATCTCATCTGCCAGGTCCCAGCAGGAACTGACCCCATCCAAGGATGCCTTCTCCCGAGCCAAGCGTCTCATCTCCCTGCTTGCCTGCCCACAGGTCACAGAGATTAAATCCTTGTTGCTGTCACTTTGCTTCTTCCATGAGAACATACTGGAGAGGAGAAAGTTTGGGCCATGGGCTTCAACATCCCCTATGAGTTCACAGATGGAGACCTCTGCATCTGCATCTGTCAGCTACAGATGTTCTTGAGTGAATATGCAGACATGCCATGCAAGGCGAGTGCCTGAGCTGCCCCCTCCTGTGCAGGGAAGAGGCTCCTGGTGCACATGCAGGTCAGAAAGGCCAGGTGGGGTCCTCGTAGGTTCTGAAGTACACAGCTGGGGAGATCAACTGTGGCAGCCGAGTGAGTGACAGCTGGGACCAGCGCTGCATCATGAGTATTCTGGAAGATTTCTACGCCCCTGAGGTTTTAACTCCTGAGTTTGCCTATTCTGAATCAGGGATCTACAGACAGATCAGCACCAATTCTGACCTCGATGTAAGTACTCGAGTAACAGATTGCAGCTCCTAGATGCGGGGGGGTTGTGATAGTGCAAAGGGGATCTACTTCTCCCTGAAACCCAGTGCAATGCCAGTTTCCTGGGGGAATAGAAGTTTGTAAGAACCTGGGAATCTTCAGGTGCCTTTAGGAAACTGCATCTGTTTCAAGCAATGGGAGGAAAATCTTGTCTCTGTGCTCTGGAGGTGGTAGCAGCTATCACTGGAGTTCCCCAGCTGAAAGCTTTTGTGCTCTGAACCACTTTGAGATCACATAGCTAAAGTACCCAAGGAGCTCTGCAGGAGACACATCAGGAAGCTCACAGCTAAGCTGCCTGTTCTCATAGCACATGTTTGCTTCTGTTCAAGTGCAGTTTAACTCCCCAGCCAGACCACAAACCGTGGCCATGGCTTCCACTCAGCCACCAGCCCTAGCTCAAAGGAACTGCCGCCCCATCAGCCTCCCCGGCAGCCTGGGTCCTGCATCAGCAAGCATTGCTCTGGGCACACATAAGCTGCCCCGAAGTCAAAGCTGTGAGTTGCATTTCCTGTCTGTGATGGGACTAAGAGCTGTGTCAAAATTGGAAGAATGAATCTCAAACACCAAGAGAAGGAATTCTCCCAACTGAGTCTGGGATCTGCCGGGTTTAGCTTATCCAGCAAGCCTTGCTTAGTCATTTCTCTTGGGCCAGACCTATAGCAGCCCAGAGGGGCATCACAGCTTTATCCTTGTGCTCTTGGCCTGACAACCTGTATGGATTCCTCTCCAGGGCTACCTGCAGTACATCAGGAGCCTGCCACTCAATGATAGCCCAGAGCTCTTTGGTTTACACAACAATGCCAACATCACTTTTGCTCAGAACAAGAGCTTTGCTCTGCTGGGGACCATTGTGCAGCTGCAGCACAAGACCCTCAGGGTGGGAGGCCGCAGCAGGGAAGAGGTGGTTGCCCTGATGCCATCGGTGCTCTTGTCAGCCCGTGCCTGGCACAGGCAGCGAGCACAAACACCAGCTGCCTGCTGGGTGCCAGCAGTGACACTGCCATCCAGGCCATAGCTCGGCCCTTCTTGGCAGCCATGGCCAGGAGGTTGCTCACCCACTTGGCTGCTTTCCTTCCAGCTTGTGGAGGAGACTGCCAGGGACTTCCTGGAAAAGGTGCCTGCCACCATGAACCTGCAGGAGGTGATCCACAAATCCCCACTGCTCTATGAAGAGTCCATGAACACGGTGCTGGTGCCGGAGGTGATCAGGTACAACCCCTATGGGATCATGTCCTGAGTCAGCAACTGGCTGGTTCCCTGTGGAGCAGCAGAGATGTTCAGGCCCCTGCTCCCAACCCCCTTTGAGGAACCTCACTGCTGAGCATGGCAGTGGGGTTGGCAGCCATGCTAACAATTGTGTTGTCGCAGCTGATCCCCGTCCTGGGGAAACTGATCAGTGTCTCTATCTGCTACCATCAGCAATTCAGGGCTGGGGGGACAGCTCTGAAAGCCCAGCAAATAGGAATCAGGATGGGGATTACATTGAGGAGCTTCACACGTTCTACAGAGATCCAGACCCTCTCTGGGCAGACATAGGTGATAAACCAGTGCACTGAGTCACTCTGCTCTCTTTCTCTGTAGGTACAAGCTCCTGGAGGCGGTTGCACAAACACTAAAGGATTTGCTGAAAGCTCTCAAGGGCCTGGTGGTGATGTCCTCTCAGCTGGAGCTGGTGGCCAGCGGTTTGTACAACGACACTGTCCCCGAGGTGTGGAATGCCAAGGTATGTGCCCTAGCCAGCCCAGCTGCCCGTGGGAGCTCACCAGAGCCAGGGGAATGGGTCATCAGCCACCACAGCTGTACTCTACTGTCCTGGGTTCAGCTGTAGCAGTTACTTTTCTCCTTCTTAGTAGCTGGTGCAGTGCTGTGGTTTTGACTTTAGTCTGGGACCAGTACTGATAACACACCGGTTTTCAGTTGTTGCTAAGTAATGCTTACCCTGCTCTAAGGACTTTTCAGTCTCGTGCTCTGCCAGTGAGGAGGGGCACAGGAAACCGGGAGGAAGTAGTTGCTTGTCTGCTCTTTTTTGACAATTGAGTATGTTCAGAGTGAAGTATCGTAGAATGACAGAATGGTTTTGGTTGGAAAGCATCTTAAGATCATCCAGTTCCAACCCCCTGCCATGGGCAGGGAGACCTTCCACAAGAGCAGCTTGCTCCAAGGCCCTGTGTCCAACCTGGCCTTGAGCACTGCCAGGGATGGGGTAGCCACAGCTTCTGTGGGCAACCCGTGCCAGGGCCTCAGCACCCTCACAGGGAAGAACTTCCTTTTACCTAACCTGAACTTCTCTTGTTTCACTTTGAACCCTTCACCCCTTGCCCCCAATCCCTGATGAAGAGTCAATTCCCAGCATCCTTACAGGCCCCCTTCAGACACTGGATGCTGCTCTAGGTCTTCAGGCAGCTTCTCTTTTCCAAGCTGAACAGCCCCAATGTTCTCAGTCCGGTTTTGTATGGGAGGTGCTGCAGCCCCTGTTCATCCTTGTGGCCTCCTCTGCACTTGCTCCGAGATTTCCATGTCCTTATGTTGGGGACCCCAGAACTGCACACGGTGCTCCAAGTATCTAACCCTTGCAGAGAGGCAAGAGGCCTTTCTGAATTCAGAGTAGTGGATAGGTTTGGGGTTCAGATTTCAAAACTGTAGTCTAGATTTTGGAATGCTGATGAGTTCCTATGAAACGACACACGCCATCACAGCAGGGAAATTGTAGTGGGGCAAAAGTCATGAATTGTTCTATTTTTCATTACAAATGCAGTTAATAACTGCTATACAAACTAAGTTCCAGTACTGGGCCATGATCGCAGTTGAAGGAGATGGAGTTAGTTGATTCCATCAGGATTTTAAATGTAACTTTTGTTTTAGGCAGATGAATCTACTGCACCTCCTCTGCTGTCGCTTTGGTGCCTCTGCTCCTCCAGCTGCTCCCGAGATGCAAGAGGAGGTGCTCCTGAGGTAGAAGAGAATTGGACAGAGGAGCAGGAGATAAGGCAGCAATTGCTGGCAAAGCAAAAGAGTTGTTAGAACTTCCCAAAAAAGAGAGAGATTGGAGCTGAAGCTGGAAGAGACCAAAGTACAGCTGGTGAGCAGGGGAGGTGAGGAAACTTCTATAGCTGGGTCTCACTTTCCTTTGCACAGCACTAGGCTCCAGTGGTAACTGCTGTACGTTGTTTTTTCCTCCTGTTAGGCAAGTCTAGCTATTTTAGGACTAGAGCAAGGGAAGTTGATCTGGGGTTCCTGAGCAGTGTTGTTACCTAAACCCCTTGAGAACTGCACTCAAAATTGAGGTTGAAAAAAAAGAAAGTGAAATTTTTGGGGTTTTCTCTTTAACCTCTCTCCTAAAATGATGCCTGTGACCCTCGTCTTCCATCTCTTCTTTGTGGCTCACAGGAAGCCAGGCTCTTCCAATTACATTTGCTCTCCTTGAAGAAGGAAACCTGATTGTTGGAGATAAAATCGGTTTCCTCGTTAGGCCAGGCTGGTTTGATGCCACCCTCTGAAGATGGCAGTTAAACTCTATTGTCTTTCATTCATAATTGAAGGTGTCAGCTGATGATATCAAAAGAAAGCATCTTTGAAGTGTAGAAATGAAAATTAGACCAGATGCTCAGCAGCCTTGTTGCCTTGAACACGTGGAATATCAGAGAACAGCTAGTGCTGGAGAGAGAGCTTGTGTGTAAGTGCCAGAGTTTGCAGTATTGACTTTGTAGTACTGGTTTGGCATTATATTTGAATTTGATCTTTTGTAATGGTACTGCATTATTTTAATGCTGGTAACTGGCAATTCTGGGGTCATTTTCTGGTAAATGGCTGAACCGCTGAACCTTCAAGACATTTCTATTTCTCGTTTGGTTTTGAGAGGGAACCAGCTCCTGTCCTGAGGAGCATCTCAGGGTAGGAGTTGTGTCATGCACATCAATGCTGCATTTTTTTCCTACTTCAGGTTCTATCTCTTTGTGTTCAGCAAGGATCATCTACTGTAGCTTCAACTCCAGCACCTTCCAAGCAACGCGTCTCCCACACCTCATCTGACAGTTAAAGCACCTCCTGAAAATAGTAAATAGGGATCCTCGACTTCATAGGCTGGCTCACCGCTCTTCTCATGCTGAAGATCAACCTCCCGGGAGAGAATTTCCCCTGGACGTGACCGATCAGCCTGATACCAAGGCAAACAAAAGAGCACAGGCTGAGAACCAAAACTCAACCAAGCAAGAAAAATTGAAAGCAAGTGGAAAATCAGAAGGAAGAGCTTGACCAGTCAGAAACAAAGTTGAAATCACCATCCCCCTTGGAGGATAAGCTGCCCAATTGTAAAGTGTCCTGGTTGCAGTTGGGATAGAGTTCTTGTTCTTCCTAATAGCTGAGAGGAAGCAGAGACAGGACACCTGAGCCCAGCTAGCCAAAGGGCTGTTCCACACCACACCAAGTCCTGGCCTGTGTAGAAACTGGGGGGAGTCACCTGGAAGGAGCCAGTCACTGGTCGGGTCGGGCTGGGTATCAGTTGGCGGGTGCTGAGCCATTGTGTTGTGCAGCACTGCTGGGTTTTGTCTGTCCCCTTTTTAGTTTCAGATTCCCTCCCCTCGTTTTTTCCATCACCATTATTATTATTTTTATTGTTGTTATTGTTGTTCTTATCAGTACTATTATTACTATTAAAATGATATAATGTTAATAGACATATGATAATATATATATCATATGTATGGTTATTATCATTAGTATCACTATTGCCATCATTATTATTATAATAATCGTCACTATCTTTATAATTCTTATCATAATAATTGTTACTCCTTTTATTATTATAATCATTATCATTTCCTCATATTATTACTTTCATTATCATTATTATTCTCATTCCTATCATCACCATTATTAGAATCATTATTGTTATTGTATTAATTATCATAATTGTATATTATCATTATAATTGCATTGTTCTTTATTATTGTTATAATTAATTGTACTTTAGAACTTGTTATTTATTATTATGACAATATCGCACTTTATTTTAGTTATTAAACTGCTGTTCTCACAGCCCGTGGCTTTTCCATCCCTTCAATTCGCCCCATGCAGCCTGGGCTGGGAGCAGAGTGCGTGGTGCTGAGGTACTGGCGGGGTTTGAACCACAACGGGGTGGAGCTGGGGCAGCCAGAGCTCTGCTGGGCTCTGGGGGCACGAGCACCCAGCAGAGAGGGATCTTCCAGGGGAGCCCAAACCGCCAGCTCGTCTGTGAGAGAGAGAGTTCTGCTCTTCTGCTCCTCCGTGAGCCTGAACTGTGAGGTGAAGGTGCCCATGAAGCATCTCATCTCCCACACACTGTCCCTCAAGAACCAGAGCTGGGGGGGGGCAGTGGTCCCATTAAGGTGGGGGAGGCTGCAGGGGGAGGTGGTGGGGGTGGGATCAGCTGCACCCTGAGCCCCTTAGCCAGACTCCAGTCCCTTCTCTCCCGTGCATCTTCTTTGCGTGCGGGTGACAGGTACCAATGGCCACAAGGCATCCTTGGCAATGCCAGCTATTGGGATGTGTGTTGCGGGGAGGGCAGGGTGGGCAGAGCAAAAGGCCCACTCATGGTTGTGTCAAGAGCTATCCCGAGGGAATGTGCAGGGATTGGGAGAGGGAGGCAGGTGCTCAGAGAGGCAGAAGTGCAAATGTGTTCTAGGAGAGGGGAGGTGGTGTTGGCAGGAAGAAGCTCCAGCTGCCTCTGAGCCTTTCAGACCCACCCTGGACCATGCCTGGCCTCTGACCTCTGCCAAGTCGCTCCCGACCACCCGGGACAGCAGAGCCCTTGGTAGCACGGCCGGCTGCTGCCTTCTCCTGCCTCCACACGGCTCTCCTCTCTGTCACACAACTGGTTTGTCACACAAGTGGTTAAGGGCCGTGTGTGTCTCAAGCATGAGGGGAGGGGTGGCTGTGAGTGCTGTGGGAGTTGGGATTCTTCTCATACCTGATGGGAGAGGATGAAGACGGAGCCCCACTCTTCCCAGCAGTACCAACCGGCAGTGCAAGAGGTAAAGGGCACAAATTAAACACATGAAATGCAAGGCAGGAAACCACCGTCTTAGAGTGAGGCGGGTGAAAGAGCGGACCAGGTTACCCAGAGAGCCTGTGGAGCCTCCATCCTTAGAGATGCTGAAAACCCAACCAGATTACATGCTAAGCAAGCAGCTCAAGGTGACCATGCTGGAGCAGTTGGCTTGCACTAAAGGACCTCTGGAGGTCCCTTCAACCCCCAGCGATTCTGAGACTCTGTGAACAGGTAAGAGTAATGTCTCCCATAAAAATCTGACTTCAAATGTTGTGTGACAGAAAGTGCTTTGCGTGTATTTTCTTTTTCAATCCTGTTGCCTGTTGAGCTTTTCTGAAGGCAAGGGGAGCAACATCCACTGCTCTTGCCTTCTCCATCAGGCTCGGCACCTCCCTGTAGAAGGCTACCAGCTTGGTAAGGATGACTTCTCCTGCATAAACCCATGCTTCCAAGTCCCAAGCACCTTCCTGTGCTACCTGCTCTTGTAAAACACTTCCCACATGTTTTGCTCTCTCCTCATTGCAGGGATCAAGGAGACAGGGAGATTCCTGTGAGTTGATGGATCTCCCTTATTTCCCTTCTTGTTCCTCTTGCAGACAGAAGAGGTTGAGGCGTGTGCTGAGCCACTTGAAAACCTTGCAAGGTCTCTTCAGGCCACTGTCATCTCAAAACAAAGTCTTATGTGGGACACACACTGAGCTGACATTGCCATGGGATGGCAAGGGCAAAAGACGAGGATCTCTCAAGGCCAGAAACTATGGAGAAAGCCATAGTTTTAGCAAGGGAAGGAATGCTTCTGGATACTCTGCTGGTTGTTACTGGAGAGGAGGGAAGGAGGACAGAAAGATGACTCTCTTGCAGAGCTGATGCCCGATGCCTTTATTGACATAATCAAGGGAAAACGGAACAGAGGAGAACTTAAGCAGTGCATTTTGGAGAAGGAGTAAAGCTCAGGTAAGAGGTGGCAACTGAAGGGAAAGCTTGAAGGGGCTGATAAGAAACCTGGAATGTCCTTTAAACAAGAGCCTGTAGGGACAGGAAAAGGGGGAATGGCTTTAACCGGGCAGAGGGGAGACTGAGATGAGCTCTTAGGCAGAAGCTCTTCCCTGGGAGGCTGCTGAGACGCTGGCACAGGGTGCCCAGAGAAGCTGTGGCTGCCCCATCCGGGGCAGTGTTCAAGGCCAGGCTGGACACAGGGGCTTGGAGCATCCTGCTCCAGTGGGAGGTGCGGGTGAAGCTGCCCCGGCGCGGGGTCCCCCCTCGCTCTGTCCTGGGTAGGAGAGCGCGGCCGCCGCCCCGCTCCGAGCTCGGCCGAGGAGCGGCCTCCGCGGAGCCGCTGTCGGGCGGCCGCAGCCCCCGCCGGGCCCGCAGCCCGCCCCCGCCGCCGCTCCCTGCCCGTTCCGGCCCGTTCCGGCCCGTTCCGGCCCGGCCGCCGTCCTCCGCCGTGCGCCCGGAGCCGGCAGCCGCGTCCTGCGGCGCGAGCAGCACCCGGCGCGCTGCACGAGCCTTCCCGAGCCGCTTCGGCTCCGTCCTCGGCTCGGCGGCTGCCTGCGGACGCGTCGCCTCCAGCCGGGCCGGCCCCGGAGCTCGCTGTCGGCACCAACGTTCTCCTTGGAGCTCGCTGGAGCCTCTCTCGGGCTGCCGAGCTCCGCTCGCACCTACCTGCCTGCTGCCTGCCTGCTGCCTGCTGCCTGCTGCCTGCCGGCGGGAGGGAGCCCTCGCTCTGCTCTGAACCCTCGCCTTCAGTAGAAATACCACAGCTTGTCGTTTCTGGTTGGGAATTTAAGACCACCACCAGACCCGCGCGCTTTTCTCAAGCTACTGCAAATCCCTTTGGCCCAGCATTTACAGCAGCGTTTCCCGGCCACGGCTGCCCTCCAGCCGGCAGCAGCCCAGCACGTTTGCAGAGCTTTTCTCTTTCCTTTTTCTTTCCCATCCCTTTTTTCTCCCCATGGCAGCAATCCCTGTCATTTGCTTTAATTGACAACATCCTCTGCCCGAATCGTCCCACGTATCAGGTCTCCTCCTCGAGCTTATTTGTCGCCATGAACTCAGTTCATCGCGGGCGAGTTTTGGATTGTAGTGCTATTGAACTTAGTGAGTGTATCAAGGGCAACTCGAGTCCGTGTTTCTGTCGCTTCAAGAAACAGCGCTATCCGTGGATCCGGAATCGTGACAGTTCTTAAGGATCGCGACCGGCGAGAATCGCAGATGCAGCCGAGCAGCCCCCAGCCCCTCTGCTCTCGGAGCACTGCCTGGATGCCAGCGGGGATTTGGTGCCAAATGTCGAACCTCTGAACGCGACAGAAAACGTCGGCGTCGCCGCCCGCGGGATTGCCACGGATAAAGTGCTGCGGGGATGCGCGCGTGCGCCATCCCCGGCGGGAATAGAAGCGGCTCCGAATGTTGGAGAGGGGGCGATAAAGTGGTGGAGCGGATACAGCGATGTCGGAGTCAGCGAAAAGTTAACACGGGAAAGGGAAAGGACAAGTTTGTGCCATGCTGGGGCTTGTTTCTCTTGCGCGCCAAAGGCAATCAAATAGTCCCCTCCCCCCGAAACTATTGTCCGTGCAGAATCTCTTGCTTTGGAATCGGGAAACAAAGTGTTGAAAACTTGGCTGAACACTGAAGAAGAAAACGGAGGAAACCCGAGGGCACGAGCTGGGGACCTCACGAGTGAAACAACAAGCTGAGAATGCTGCGACCCGAGCCAGGTTTTCAGCAGCAACAATTGGATGAGGGGAGCCGAGTGCCGCCGTCGGGTTCAGCGGAACACAGGAGGCAATGAACCCGCTGTGCGGAGCCCGCGATGTGGGCTGGAGGTACCTGGCCCCGTCATGGTAACGAGGAACTGGAGGAAGGTTTTGGTTGTGATTTTGCCCCACAACTCGGACCTCTGCGGCCCTGGATTAAACTCGACATCGCAAAGGAGGAGGCGATGATGCCCCAACTGCTGCACGCCCCATCCCAGGGGCTCCTGCTGAGCCGCCAAATTTGCAGGACAAAGATTGCGGCTGGCCACTGGAATCCAAGTGGGAATGTGTGTGGCGAGTCCCCCTCACGGGAGAGGACGGAGTGTTCCCCAGGGGAGCAGAAGCGGGAGATTCTGGGCGTCCCACAGCGTTTGGAACCCCCCCACCGGCCCACCACAACTCTCCATTGAGCTTCCTGGGGCGGTGGTCCAGACCCGCAGCACTGAGGGGACCCCCTTGGGATTAACGTGCGGAGTTCGGGGATCTCGCTGCATCCGTACGAACGGCAGCCAGCAATGGAGGAGACATCCCCAGTGCTCGGCCCCATCCATCCGGCCAGAGGAGCTCCGGCCACCAGGAAAACGTCAGAGCCACACTCGCCCCCCCCCCCCCCCGCCCCCCCCCCCCGCCCCCAAAACAAAGCAAACCATTCATTCTAAATCCGTGCCCTCGGCCACCAGAACGGGCTTTGTTTGACTTCGCTAATATCCCGACAATAAAGTGGCATCCCCGGGGCGGGCAGTGAGCCGCCCTGCCCGGCGGGGAGAGCAATGCAGCGCCTCTTTGGGAAACAGCAGCAGCCCGTCCTCTCCATCCCGACAGGATCCAGCAGATCGTCTGCAAACTTCCTAAATGACCCAGGAGCCTACACGTCGGGAATTCCTAATGGAACAGCAAACGGTCTGCATAGAAAGCCGGCTCACCGTAAAAGGAACGTTTGGAGAACTGAGGGAACGATCGAAGAATGTCCCACTGCAGAAGTTTCCTTATGGCTCCCGGTGAGCAGAAACGAAGTGGTGCTCAAGCAGCGGTTGTGCTGCTCACTGGAGCAGCCTGGGCTTTGATCAGCTCTACGGCACGACGCGGGAACTCCCCGGTGGAACCCTGCGGAGTTTTGCTGGACGAGGGGATGGAGAACGGCCCTTATCGATGCTGACTGCAATCGTCGAGTGGACTCAGGAATCGGGATCAAACCCGATTCCATTCCCAGAAGTGTCAGTACTTGTGCCAGCCTCGCAGGTCGCTAACGCGGGACAATTCCCCTCGCCGGCTGCCGCACAGCGGGGAACTGACGGGGCGGTGACGGAGGTGGGGAAGAGGCGCCATCCCCCGAGACCGTTCTCCCGACAATTGCCCTCTCAGGCCGCTGAAAACACCGACGGCGCCGCGGCGCCTTACAATTGACTGCGGGGGACGAAACGCCGAGCCCGCACCTTTACTAGGGGCACCCCGGCGAGGTGGAACGCACAGCCCAGCGAGCACAGCCGGCAGAAACCCTTAGGAGCCCAGACACACACGAAGGCGACCGCCCCTTTGGCACCTTCGCGGCAGGAACCGGAGGGGTTCAACCCCCAGGAGGCGCCGTTGGGGCTCGGGCCGCCTGCTCCGCCGGCTGAGCACCGACCGAGGAACCAGTTCGGGGCCGGCGGCATGGCCAAGCCACCATTTCTTTCCCTCTTCTCTGTCCCACACAGCCCAGAGAACGCCTGCCTACACCAGCTCCCGCCTCGGCAGCCTCTCCCGTGGCACGGGACACCTGCAGAGCTTTTACATCAGTGCGGAGCTGGAATAAGTCCCGTTCAAGGTGGCGGTACCCGTCAGGAGAAGCTCTTTGTTGGTTCAGAACTTTGCGCTGAGCAAAGCGCTGAAGAGAGGAGCAGAGAGAATTCACGTCGTCAGCGGCGTTTGGTTTCGTGGCGTGAGAGCGCTGGACGCGGTGGCCGCCCCGCGCGTCCTGCCGTGGTTTGTGCCGTTGGCAGCAGCAGGGGCTGAGCTTCCCGGTTTCGAAGGGGCAGAGGGATGGAGCTCCTGGGGATTGAGCAGTGTGACGCCGGAGCCTCTGTAAGAAACGGGGTTGAGGCGACGTCGGGGCTGGGGGTCGGAAAGCCGCTGAAGGGACGGCAGCGCTCAGGGGCCGTCGAAGGCCCCGGCGGAGCTGAGGGAAGCGGGGAGCCGCCGAGGCAGCGGCCGGGACTGGCGCCGGCGGGCTGTGGCGGCGCTGCGGGCGCGGCTGTGGCGAGGGGCTGGCGAGGCCGGGCCGGCCCCGGCGGGCAGCGCAGCCTGAAGCCGGTCCCGTGCCGGGCGGCGCGCGGGCCGCTGCCGCTCCCCCAGCGCGGGCCGTTGAGGCCGGCCCTCGAGCGGCGGCCGGGGCAGGGCGAGCGGCCCGAGCGTCCGTTGGCGGGGAGAGCCATGGAGGGACAGCGGCTGCCCGGCGCTCTCAACCCCAGCCACTTCCCGGCCAAGCTGTGGCACTTGGTGAACAGCCCCCGCTTTGGCTCCGTGCGCTGGGATGCCGGCGGCGAGGGGCTGCTCATCGACCAGCGGCTCTTCGAGCGGGAGCTGCTGGGCGCGGCGCCGGCCGGCGAGGGGGCGGCGCTGGCCGCCGCCTTCTTCAAGACCACCAACTTCCCCAGCTTCATCCGCCAGCTCAACCTCTACGGCTTCCGCAAGCTGGGGCCGGGGCCCCTGCAGGGCCTGGCGGGGGGCGATGCCGGAGGCTCGGCCGGGCCCCTGCTCCACTTCCGCAGCCCCCACTTCCGCCGCCACCGCCCCGACCTCCTCGTCCACCTCAAGCGCCTGACGAGCGCCAAGAAGGCGAAGCTGGCGGCCGGCCTGCCGGTGCCCAGCCGCCCGCCCCAGCGCTCCCAGCGCCTGCTCGGCACGGCGCTGCCCGCGGACCCGCCGCTGCCGCCCTCGGCGCTCGGCGAGGCTGGCAGGCCCGGTGAGCTGGGGTGGGCCCCGGCGTGGTGGTGATGATTCAGAAGCGCTGGGGGCGGTGGGGTTTGTAAAGGGGCAGCGCGGAGGTGAGGGGAGCCTGAAGACCGTTACTCCTCCCTGCCGGTCAGTAGGGATGCTGCATCGGCTGTCGTTAAATGGGTGTGCAGGGATGGCCCATGTGCAGTGACAAGCAGAGCATCCCGTCAGCTCTGTGCAAAGGAGAAAAGACTTCTGTCAGGTGTCCCCATGAGCTAATGGGTTACGATTATAACCCAGACCCTAACAGTAACCCCTAAGCCCTACAGTAACTCTTACCCTAAACCTCAACCCTAACACTAGCCCTAATCTTGACCCTAACACTAAATCTAACCCTAATCCCAGCCCAAAATCTAATCCCTAACCCTAAAGGCCCCCGATGCTAACCCTAGCCGTAACGCTAACACCTTACCCAAACCTTACCCCTAAACCTAACTCTAATGGCCTCAAATGCTATCCCTAATGGCTCGTGACCCTAATCCTATCCCTAAGCTTAAAGTGTCAGGGTTATTACCATAATCAAACATTATTATTCTTAATGGCAAAGCTGGAGTTTGGTAGAGCAGCGCTTTGTGGTTCCCCTTTTATTGTAACGTACTGTCTGCTGTAGTTCACAGCACTTTCTGAATTCCTCCTGCTTGGTTTAGTCAAGTACCACCCATTTGATTTCTAGCACATTTCTAACTGCTGATCACTTGTTAGTGGAGGTTTCAGGAGCCTGAATGCTGCACAGGCGAGCGTGTGTTGGCGCAGCACTGATGTGCCTGTTATGTTACTGTCTGTTCAGGTGTAAGAATAAAGTCTGTTTGTGGCTTAAGAACATTGGAGCAAAGGTGGTCTTGCCCGAGGAGATTGTGGAGCCTTGGCTCTTCATGCTGCCTTGCAGTGCCAGTGAAAACTGCTTTCCTTAGCCCTCGTTTCCCTTTGTTTTGCAGGACTGGTGACTGTAGGACAGGTTCATCAACCTGGTGGTGCAGAGAGCCTGTTTGGTTCCTCGGACAAAGCGGCCTTGTGCCAGAAGCCCGGTGCTTTTGTGACAGAGCCTTTGCAGCAGACTCCAGCCCCTTGGAGAACATGGCAGGGTTCTTCTGGGCTGCTGCCAGGGCACGGGGCTTCCGCGGCTTTTCCAGGCCCCGGGGCTCCCTTTCCCGTCCTGCGCAAGTGTTCCACGGAGGTCACGTACACTCTCCAGACTGTGTTCTCGCTTCTGCCTCTTCAGCGAGGGGCTCCAACTGGTGCCGCTTCCCTCCCACAAGGCAGCGTCTGCGCGTCTGCGGGGCAGTGCTCGCAAGCCCCCGATCCACCGGGTATGGCCCAAGTTCTGCACTTGCTGCTCAAGCAGTTACTGACACGTGATGCTGGAGATGTTTTTCTGCAGTGTCTGTCACCATGTGTGTATCTCAGGGGAAAATTCGACAGGAAGCGTAAAGTGTAGAAAAGGAGGAGAGACCGTGAAAGGCCAAAGGTGTTCTGGTTTGTGTTCCTGTCCTTGGTCCAGCTTTTGAGGGTCCCGTGGTGATTTTCCAGAGATCCTCTCTTTGGAGGCTCAAGGGCGAGGAGAAAACCAATTGGCCACAGCCAGTCAGTGTTAGGCTTAACTTGCATGGGGTTTTTTCACTTCTCCCCTGTTGTGTCCTACAGAGGGGGTGAAGTTTTCCATGCGTAGCTTGTACGGGCAGAAGTGTGTCTCTTGTTTGGCCAACCCCAAATGTGCATTGAGGCCGATCCATCTTGTTTGATGGGAGGGGCTGTATCTGTTCCTTCCTTTGTTCAGTAAAGGATGATTTCTTTCCTAAGCTGCCATTCATCCCCCTCTCGTTCGCGTTCAAATGAGATCCCTGTTCCCTGTCCGTTACTTGATAACAGCTGGTGCCAGAATGTGCTTTAGCTGCTCATTTCTTCTGGCTCTGACGAGATTAGCTATGGCAGAGACAGAAGAGCTTAGAAATGTCTTCCCTGCAATTCACAGGGTAGGACAGGAGTGTGTGAGTGCAGCAGGTATGTTTGTGGAATCTTGGCTCAGTTGGAAGGCTTGAAGTATCCCAAATAAACTGACACCTTTGCCTTTGCTAACACTGCCCATCAGTAAAGATGATCTGTCCTGCAAATAGCGCCTTTCCTCTGAAGATACCTTTGCAAGTCACCAAAAAACAATACCTGCAGAATACAGCTCCAGCTACCCAGCTGCTTTCTGGAATAAGATCAGTGTTTCATTGTGAGTGTGAACGTGCAGGCCCTTCCTGTGTGAATCCACTTCCTGTGGTATGTTGTGATGAGAGAGTCAAGTGGCGAAATCCAAAAGGTGCTCTTCTGATCCAGAAGACCGTGACTATGAAGTTTCCCTGAGTGTGTAGATCAATTTTACAGTATATATTTGTAATCTCCATACACATGTGTCAGAATCACTATATTTTAGGGTGAAGAAATCATCCTTCCAATCAGTGGGGAGGTCAGAACCCATTTCAGGCCTTGAGTTTGCTCTGTGGTCAGTGCAGTGTTTAATCCAAGTAAGCAATAGAACTGTGCACACTGGACACCAGTTCTGGGAGTGTGATGTCTGTGTTTGAATTCTCCAGGTGCGCTGCAGTGTCCTTCACCCCCTGCCCAGGAAGAGCCTCTCACTGTCAGCGCCGGTGCTGCGGCTGAGGCGTACACCGACTGCGGCTTTGTGCAGGTGAGTGCAGCGCCCGGAGAGCAGTGGGAAGCAGAGGAGCCCCTGCGCATGGCCCGCAGGGTTCTGGGCTTGTGTCAGGAAGGAGAGAAGTTTGGGAATGGATCTGCTGGGCAAAGGGCAAGTCAGGGGGTTTCCCAATGCCCATTTCAAAGCAGCACTGAACGTGGCAGGGGCAGTGCTGTCATGCAGGTGAGGTGTGAGGGCAGCAGCATCGTGGGTGTCCTCATGGCTGGAGAGGTTTTTCCTGTCAAAGTGTTATGTTTGGCTGCCCCAGCATTTGCTTTAGTTCAGGAGTCTCCGTTTATCTGAAGAATGTCCTTGCCTGCGCAAAAGGTGATTCTTGAATGTTACGGCAATCCTGGAACCAGCTCCACTGTTCTGTCCCAGACAGCTTGGGCAGTTCTGAGTTTCCTTGGGTGAACGAGACAAGCTGAGGTGACTTTTGGAATTGGCCTCAGCTCAGAGATGTCCCATTAAAGACAACTGCAGTCCTTGCTGTCGATGCTTTCTGGAATTGTGGTGGCAATTGCTCCTCTTGGGTGGCCTGGCTTACCAAATAGCAAAAGAACCTCAGGACAAACGCCAGGGCTTCCTTTTGCACTGCAGGAGCGTGTATACGCTTTTGATTGTTTTCCTTGCAGAGGACAAGCAAAGCAAGTTCTGTTTGTGTGTGTTGCAAGAGGGTTGCCCTATGCAAGCCTGATCATCCAGTTTCTTGCCTTGGGAATATCAACCTTTTGTCTTTATTCCACGTGTTTCTTCTTTCAGCTGAGCTTAGCCGAGCTGGGCAGGTTCTGGCCAGGAGAACATGTTGCTGTAGGGCTTGAAATAGCCAACGGCCAGGCCTGCCGTTGATAGGCTGGTATTTCTTTTTCACGCAGGGCATCTTTGTCCTCCCACTTCCATTGTGAGCTGCTTTTCCCTCCAGGCTGAGTGTGGGGAAGTCACAATGACAAAATTGGTCATCTCGGAAGGCTGAGATCAGTGTCTGGAATAGCAAATGTTCCCCAAGGAGTTGTCAGGGGTGGTGGTGTGGCTCAATTGAAAGGGAATAGAAAAACACTGTCCAGAGGGTCTAGTAAAAATCAGGTGCTTGATGAAAAGCAAGTCCATGGAGTCAGAAGAGATGGAGTGGTTCCTGAAGCAGTAAATGGCCTTGTAACTTCCTGGTTAACCACTTGCTGGTGAGTGGTTGCTTGGATTATGCAGCTGCCTCCAGGGAAGTGCAGTCAAAAGCTGCTGGTGCATCTGAGCAGAGATTGCTGTCAGGTGCCCTCCTTGTGAGCAGCCCAGAGGCAAGCAGGGATGTAAAGCAGTGCTGGCAGGTCAGTGCCTGGCTGCCTGTGAGCAGGACAAGAGGAGTGTTGTAGAGAACGGCTGAAAAGGACTTGAGGTTTCCAAGTGTTAGTGTAGCCTGGATCATTCCTCCTGGAGCAGGGTGGCAGGGGCTGTGCAAGTGGTACAGAAGACGGTGCTTTGCCTGTGGATCTCACTGAGCTGTGGCCAGTGTTCAGTTTAGCTTGTGTGTGCTCTGGGGCAGGCACTTCCCCAAGGTTCTGTTGAGGGATGCAGGCAGCTCCAGCATTGCTCATCCTGCCCTGCTTGTGTGTTGATCCTCAGAAACCACCTGCCCAGTCCTTAGAAAGAGTGACACCATCAGCTCTGCCTGATCAATCCCTGTGTGGTTTGGTATAAACGTTCTCTGTATTTTGCTTCTGCCAGAGTCCACCAGCGCAGCCACCCTCTGCAGCTGATTGCGTGCCCTGTGGCGGGGCATCTGGGGAAGAGAAGATGATGGAGGAACTGAGTTTTGACGCCATCCTTGATATTCTGGATAAGATGCTTTCACCACCCAACGCTGAAATAGTGCCCCTGGAACCTGTGGAGAGCGAGATGTCAGCCCCTCAGTCTGTCACAAGTCAGCCGCTCCTGGTGAATAGTGGGAACAGCGACAGCCCTTCAGCCGTTGAGGAAAGTCAGCTGGCACCTCTGACTCCTGCAGCGGCAGACATATCATTTCTGTTGGAAGCCCCTGGAATGTTGGTTCCAGAAGCACTGTTCAGTGAAGAGCAGGTAAGGGCTAAAGGGAGGTAAATGTGCCCAGGAATGGAGAGGTTTAGCTCATGGCTCCTGAAATGTGGGTTGTGGCTGGTGAAGGGAGTGAACTGCAGTCCTCCTTCCTCCCCCTCGTTTTCACACCCAGCAATTGTGGTTTGGGTGTCAGACAAAGGCATTGCTAGCCAAAGGGTTTTCACAAGGCCTGCTTAGCAGTCTTCGTGCCATGCACACAGAGAGCACATTTCCAAGAAGAAAGAGCAGAGTGCAGTGGGTATCCTGCAGGAGCAGGAGGTGTGTTGGGGGGTACTGGCTCTCCCCAGAGTGTTCAGTTTCTGTATTTGCAGAGGCCTTTTGGACTCTTATGACACAACTTTGTCAAAGAATGTGGTTGTATTTCTATTACTGTGCACAGGCATTGCCTTTTGTATATTTAGCATGGAGTAACGAGAGACTCGAGGTAGGGACTTTGAGGCTTGGCATCAGTGATACCTCCTTCGCAAGTGTGATGAGCTTTTGTCTTCTGTAAACTCACACGTAGCAGTTGTCCAAAGCTTTGTTTTGCCTGACTAGAAGGAAACACTGCAGGCTCTGAACAATCCGTCAGCTTCAGGGCATAGATTCTGTAGGCTATTTGCAGAAGAGATTCCTACTCTAGAGCAGGTGATAGAGAGAAGGTCTTTCTGTCTAGAGATGAACTCCAGGCGCTTAACTTTGGTTTTTGACCTCCTCAGTGGAACAGAAGCATCCCTTGGCTGGTTGGCTTTTTCCTGTCTTTTTTCCCCCCCCAGAGTTTTGCCCCATGGCCATGACAGTGGAGCAGGTCAGGCAATGCATCTCGGCAGCGCTCAGCACTTGTCAGGTGTCCATTTGGAGTGGAGAACAGTTCCTGTGTTGTCCCTACAGGCATAACAAGAAAACCGTGAGGGATCTTTGGTTTCATTTCTTTGCCTCTTTGTTTGTTTGGTGTTTTTTAAAGGAGGATCCTGGTGTTCAGTGGGACTCAGTGACAGAAGAGAGACAAGTGACTTCAGGAAGGGAGGCAGTGAGCAAAGCTGTAGAAGAGCCCGGGTCAGCTGTAAAACCTGGCTGCAGGAAAAGAAGACACAGCTCCGAGGAGGGTAAGTCCCTGGCGAGAGCTTCTCCACTGTTTAGAGATGGCTGAGGCAGCTGCTCTGAAACTCTTCCAGAAAGGGGAGATGAGAAGAGTTGAGTTATTGTCTGCAGTGTAAGTACGTCGGGAAAGGCCTTTGGTTAAAACGTTCCACTTGCAGAAGCCCTCGGTGTCCTTCCCCACATGCTTCTTTGGGTATGCTGGCGCTATGTACCCTTCTGTGGAAAAGGGTAAAAATGAGATGGGTCGATAAAAGCTGAAGCTGTGGCGGTTGTGTCAGACCCTGGATGTCACAATACACAACAGTGAGGTGAAGTCCAGAGGTACGTTTGCTGGAGGGTGACAGTGCCACAGAAGAAACACTGACTGCTGAGGTGAGTATTGAAGTGAGAGGGCCAAACCCCACGATGCTGATGGAGTTAGTGCACGAGTCCAACCGTTTGGCTCAGCTCACTAAATGAATGTTGTACGAGTCTGCTGATAGTTGTGCAGAAAGACATGAGAAAAAGAAGCAGCAGCAGATCTGAGGCCAAGCAAGTCACAAACCTACAGGTGACACCCGAATGGCCCCAGGTTAGAGAGACGTAAGAGGACACAGAGAGTCCTTTGGGCCCATCCTAGATGAGAGGCTGGTGCAGCCTGCAGGTCTCGTGGGAAGCCGTTTCCCTCTCATCTGTTCATCCCAGAGCTGGCTGTAGAGTTTGAAGAGCTGTTGCTCCCTTGAAAGAGTAGTCTCTAGATTCCAGATGCTGATGCTAGTTAAGAATGCAGCTCCAAACGCCTATCCCTTTCCAACGTTTCAGTAAGGAGAAAAGTGTCCGTGTCAGGAAGCTGAGAGGAAAGGCTGGATGCCATCTTGAGAGCAGACAGGCTTTTGTTTGAAATGCAGAACTGAGAGTTCTTGACGAATGACTTCCTGGTGGCACAGATCATTTCTGTAGCTAGCACCAGGGTCTGATAGCAATTGATGTTTGGCAGCTGGTGTCCATGGTGGCAAAGGCAGAGATAAAGAATGGAGCTTGAAGAACGGGAGCACATTTAATTTTTGCTGTGTTTCTCTTGGCAGCTTTGCCAGGTTGGAAGAATTGCTGTTCTAAAGAGTCGGCCTCCCATTCTCAAGGCACAGGCCGCCTTTGGGCCAGATCTGACTGTACCTGATGGCAGCACAGCTGCTGCGCGTGCTGCCAAGTGAGCCGTAGGCAAGGCCCGAGAGTGACCCGGTGTTCTTTGCTTCCTAGATCCCCAGGAGCTGGGAGGTGGAGCCTGCAAGCGGGGCTGCTTTGCGGAGGAAGAGAGCGGACTGAGGAGCGTGTGAACATGTGGGTTCCCTCGTGAGAGTGCGGCAGCAGCGCTCCGCACACAGCTGGCACCTGGGATCGGGCTCACACCTCTTGTGCACATTTGCTAACTTGGAGTTATTTATAGCTTTATAGCTTTATTTGTAACTTTCTACGTTATTTAAAGCTTTATTTATAACTTTGTACGTTATTTATATCTGTATAGCTTTATACATTATTTAAAGCTTTATTTATAAGTTCATAGTTATTTATAGCTTTATAGCATTATTTGTCACTTTAAACATTATTTAAAGCTTTATAAGTTTATAGTTATTTATAGCTTTATGTATAAGTTTATAGTTATTTATACCTTTATTGTTATATAAATTATAGAAAGTTACATATAGTTATATAGGACTATATATCCAAACAATTGTTTCATTTCTCAGACACCGTATTTACAGGGATAGGCGATGTTAGGGTTTGACTAGCTGTGCTTCTGTCTGGATGGGATGAGCAGTGATGAAGTCTTAGCGCTAGAATATTTTCCTCTGCTAATTTTAAAAGGGTTTGGAGCAGGATCTCCTGCGGTACAGCACTTTCCGTTTACACGTGTGGGTAATAGATAGGATTAAGTAAGTTTGGTGATAAGGCATTTTGAGCTCTATTCTTATTAAGGGGAAGAGGGAGGGATTTGTTTTTCCTGGGGATGTTGTTCTCTGCCTCTGCTCAGGAGCACTCTGCAATAAACTGTGTTTTTGAACTGCAATGGGCGTTGCGTTTCTGTTTTTTCTGTGTTGTAATTACAAATGATGGAGCGTCCCAGTTGAAAGAAAGGCTTCCCGTTTCAGTCACCGTTGCTGCCACTTTAAGCACCAGCTAGATCTACAGACAGGTAGACTGAGGTGAGGTCAGAGGCAGAAGTTCTTCCCTGTGAGGACAGGACTGGTATTGGACGTCTGTTGATGATCAATTGTCTTCTCTCCCCGTGTTATTTCCAAGGCCTCATGAATTCCCTGCAGATTTCCTTTCTATGTTGTTCCTGTTTCTGTTTTTCCAAGGCCTTCAATCCCTCTCCTGCGTGGTGATGCCCGTTAGTCCCACCTTCGTGCTAGCCAGTTAGCTTGCACTGGAGAGCCCAGCGTGTACTTTAAGAAACACGTCGACAAGCCGGGAGTAAGGCTGGTATTTCCCCCCTGAACTGCACCCTTTGTACTTGATAAGGTTTTGCTGTGGTGTTGCCAGCTCTCTTTTCACAGGTTGTTTTTGCTCCTTGGCAGGAGCTGTGGGAATGTGTTCTGTGCTGCGTGCTGCCCCCTGAAGTTGCCCATCCCTGATGAGCAGTTGGATGAGCCTGTCCTCCTTTGTACCTCCTGTTCTGACCACATGCAAGTCTCTTGTGCCAGGGAGCTCATGAGCCAACACCTGAAGAAGCCCATTCCCACAGCTTCCAAGTGAATGCCAGCACAAGGGACCTGGCTAAGTGCAACCTTTCCTCTCATAGGGAGTACGGGGTGTGTGTCCCCACGCTGGTACCATTGTAGCCTTGACAACCTCGGGCTAAAGAGGGGATTGCAACCTCTTTCTTTTGTGGGCTGGAAAGCAATGTTTTCCCCGATAGTGCCCGTGCAAAGTACCCCCAAAGCAACAGAAAGGCATGTTTAGAAGCAGCTCCCACTGCAAAGGCCGGCTGCTGTGTGGGAAGGAAGAGGGCATCAGCTCTGCAAGAGAGTCATCTTTCTGTCCTCCTTCCCTCCTCTCCAGTAACAACCAGCAGTGTATCCAGAAGCATTCCTTCCCTTGCTAAAACTATGGCTTTCTCCATAGTTTCTGGCCCTGAGAGATCCTCGTCTTTTGCCCTTGCCATCCCATGGCAATGTCAGCTCAGTGTGTGTCCCACATAAGACTTTGTTTTGAGATGACAGTGGCCTGAAGAGACCTTGCAAGGTTTTCAAGTGGCTCAGCACACGCCTCAACCTCTTCTGTCTGCAAGAGGAACGAGAAGGGAAATAAGGGAGATCCATCAACTCACAGGAATCTCCCTGTCTCCTTGATCCCTGCAATGAGGAGAGAGCAAAACATGTGGGAAGTGTTTTACAAGAGCAGGTAGCACAGGAAGGTGCTTGGGACTTGGAAGCATGGGTTTATGCAGGAGAAGTCATCCTTACCAAGCTGGTAGCCTTCTACAGGGAGGTGCCGAGCCTGATGGAGAAGGCAAGAGCAGTGGATGTTGCTCCCCTTGCCTTCAGAAAAGCTCAACAGGCAACAGGATTGAAAAAGAAAATACACGCAAAGCACTTTCTGTCACACAACATTTGAAGTCAGATTTTTATGGGAGACATTACTCTTACCTGTTCACAGAGTCTCAGAATCGCTGGGGGTTGAAGGGGCCTCCAGAGGTCCTTTAGTGCAAGCCAACTGCTCCAGCATGGTCACCTTGAGCTGCTTGCTTAGCATGTAATCTGGTTGGGTTTTCAGCATCTCTAAGGATGGAGGCTCCACAGGCTCTCTGGGTAACCTCGTCTGCTCTTTCACCCGCCTCACTCTAAGACGGTGGTTTCCTGCCTTGAATTTCATGTGTTTAATTTGTGCCCTTTGCCTCTTGCACTGCCGGTTGGTACTGCTGGGAAGAGTGGGTCTGAAAGGCTCAGAGGCAGCTGGAGCTTCTTCCTGCCACCACCACCTCCCCTCTCCTAGAACACATTTGCACTTCTGCCTCTCTGAGCATCTGCCTCCCTCTCCCAATCCCTGCACATTCCCTCGGCATAGCTCTTGACACAACCATGAGTGGGCCTTTTGCTCTGCCCACCCTGCCCTCCCCGCAACACACATCCCAATAGCTGGCATTGCCAAGGATGCCTTGTGGCCATTGGTACCTGTCACCCGCACGCAAAGAAGATGCACGGGAGAGAAGGGACTGGAGTCTGGCTAAGGGGCTCAGGGTGCAGCTGATCCCACCCCCACCACCTCCCCCTGCAGCCTCCCCCACCTTAATGGGACCACTGCCCCCCCCCAGCTCTGGTTCTTGAGGGACAGTGTGTGGGAGATGAGATGCTTCATGGGCACCTTCACCTCACAGTTCAGGCTCACGGAGGAGCAGAAGAGCAGAACTCTCTCTCTCACAGACGAGCTGGCGGTTTGGGCTCCCCTGCCTTCGACAGCCCCTGAGCGCTGCCGTCCCTTCAGCGGCTTTCCGACCCCCAGCCCCGACGTCGCCTCAACCCCGTTTCTTACAGAGGCTCCGGCGTCACACTGCTCAATCCCCGGGAGCTCCATCCCTCTGCCCCTTCGAAACCGGGAAGCTCAGCCCCTGCTGCTGCCAACGGCACAAACCACGGCAGGACGCGCGGGGCGGCCACCGCGTCCAGCGCTCTCACGCCACGAAACCAAACGCCGCTGACGACGTGAATTCTCTCTGCTCCTCTCTTCAGCGCTTTGCTCAGCGCAAAGTTCTGAACCAACAAAGAGCTTCTCCTGACGGGTACCGCCACCTTGAACGGGAATTATTCCAGCTCCGCACTGATGTAAAAGCTCTGCAGGTGTCCCGTGCCACGGGAGAGGCTGCCGAGGCGGGAGCTGGTGTAGGCAGGCGTTCTCTGGGCTGTGTGGGACAGAGAAGAGGGAAAGAAATGGTGGCTTGGCCATGCCGCCGGCACCGAACTGGTTCCTCGGTCGGTGCCCAGGCGGCGGAGCAGGCGGCCCGAGCCCCAACGGCGCCTCCTGGGCGTTGAACCCCTCCGGTTCCTGCCGCGAAGGTGCCAAAGGGGCGGTCGCCTTCGTGTGTGTCTGGGCTCCTAAGGGTTTCTGCCGGCTGTGCTCGCTGGGCTGTGCGTTCCACCTCGCCGGGGTGCCCCTAGTAAAGGTGCGGGCTCGGCGTTTCGTCCCCCGCAGTCAATTGTAAGGCGCCGCGGCGCCGTCGGTGTTTTCAGCGGCCTGAGAGGGCAATTGTCGGGAGAACGGTCTCGGGGGATGGCGCCTCTTCCCCACCTCCGTCACCGCCCCGTCAGTTCCCCGCTGTGCGGCAGCCGGCGAGGGCAATTGTCCCGCGTTAGCGACCTGCGAGGCTGGCACAAGTACTGACACTTCTGGGAATGGAATCGGGTTTGATCCCGATTCCTGAGTCCACTCGACGATTGCAGTCAGCATCGATAAGGGCCGTTCTCCATCCCCTCGTCCAGCAAAACTCCGCAGGGTTCCACCGGGGAGTTCCCACGTCGTGCCGTAGAGCTGATCAAAGCCCAGGCTGCTCCAGTGAGCAGCACAACCGCTGCTTGAGCACCACTTCGTTTCTGCTCACCGGGAGCCATAAGGAAACTTCTGCAGTGGGACATTCTTCGATCGTTCCCTCAGTTCTCCGAACGTTCCTTTTACGGTGAGCCGGCTTTCTATGCAGACCGTTTGCTGTTCCATTAGGAATTCCCGACGTGTAGGCTCCTGGGTCATTTAGGAAGTTTGCAGACGATCTGCTGGATCCTGTCGGGATGGAGAGGACGGGCTGCTGCTGTTTCCCAAAGAGGCGCTGCATTGCTCCCCCCGCCGGGCAGGGCGGCTCACTGCCCGCCCCGGGGATGCCACTTTATTGTCGGGATATTAGCGAAGTCAAACAAAGCCCGTTCTGGTGGCCGAGGGCACGGATTTAGAATGAATGGTTTGCTTTGTTTTGGGGGCGGGGGGGGGGGGCGGGGGGGGGGGGGGCGAGTGTGGCTCTGACGTTTTCCTGGTGGCCGGAGCTCCTCTGGCCGGATGGATGGGGCCGAGCACTGGGGATGTCTCCTCCATTGCTGGCTGCCGTTCGTACGGATGCAGCGAGATCCCCGAACTCCGCACGTTAATCCCAAGGGGGTCCCCTCAGTGCTGCGGGTCTGGACCACCGCCCCAGGAAGCTCAATGGAGAGTTGTGGTGGGCCGGTGGGGGGGTTCCAAACGCTGTGGGACGCCCAGAATCTCCCGCTTCTGCTCCCCTGGGGAACACTCCGTCCTCTCCCGTGAGGGGGACTCGCCACACACATTCCCACTTGGATTCCAGTGGCCAGCCGCAATCTTTGTCCTGCAAATTTGGCGGCTCAGCAGGAGCCCCTGGGATGGGGCGTGCAGCAGTTGGGGCATCATCGCCTCCTCCTTTGCGATGTCGAGTTTAATCCAGGGCCGCAGAGGTCCGAGTTGTGGGGCAAAATCACAACCAAAACCTTCCTCCAGTTCCTCGTTACCATGACGGGGCCAGGTACCTCCAGCCCACATCGCGGGCTCCGCACAGCGGGTTCATTGCCTCCTGTGTTCCGCTGAACCCGACGGCGGCACTCGGCTCCCCTCATCCAATTGTTGCTGCTGAAAACCTGGCTCGGGTGGCAGCATTCTCAGCTTGTTGTTTCACTCGTGAGGTCCCCAGCTCGTGCCCTCGGGTTTCCTCCGTTTTCTTCTTCAGTGTTCAGCCAAGTTTTCAACACTTTGTTTCCCGATTCCAAAGCAAGAGATTCTGCACGGACAATAGTTTCGGGGGGAGGGGACTATTTGATTGCCTTTGGCGCGCAAGAGAAACAAGCCCCAGCATGGCACAAACTTGTCCTTTCCCTTTCCCGTGTTAACTTTTCGCTGACTCCGACATCGCTGTATCCGCTCCACCACTTTATCGCCCCCTCTCCAACATTCGGAGCCGCTTCTATTCCCGCCGGGGATGGCGCACGCGCGCATCCCCGCAGCACTTTATCCGTGGCAATCCCGCGGGCGGCGACGCCGACGTTTTCTGTCGCGTTCAGAGGTTCGACATTTGGCACCAAATCCGCGCTGGCATCCAGGCAGTGCTCCGAGAGCAGAGGGGCTGGGGGCTGCTCGGCTGCATCTGCGATTCTCGCCGGTCGCGATCCTTAAGAACTGTCACGATTCCGGATCCACGGATAGCGCTGTTTCTTGAAGCGACAGAAACACGGACTCGACTTGCCCTTGATACACTCACTAAGTTCAATAGCGCTACAATCCAAAACTCGCCCGCGATGAACTGAGTTCATGGCGACAAATAAGCTCGAGGAGGAGACCTGATACGTGGGACGATTCGGGCAGAGGATGTTGTCAATTAAAGCAAATGACAGGGATTGCTGCCATGGGGAGAAAAAAGGGATGGGAAAGAAAAAGGAAAGAGAAAAGCTCTGCAAACGTGCTGGGCTGCTGCCGGCTGGAGGGCAGCCGTGGCCGGGAAACGCTGCTGTAAATGCTGGGCCAAAGGGATTTGCAGTAGCTTGAGAAAAGCGCGCGGGTCTGGTGGTGGTCTTAAATTCCCAACCAGAAACGACAAGCTGTGGTATTTCTACTGAAGGCGAGGGTTCAGAGCAGAGCGAGGGCTCCCTCCCGCCGGCAGGCAGCAGGCAGCAGGCAGCAGGCAGGCAGCAGGCAGGTAGGTGCGAGCGGAGCTCGGCAGCCCGAGAGAGGCTCCAGCGAGCTCCAAGGAGAACGTTGGTGCCGACAGCGAGCTCCGGGGCCGGCCCGGCTGGAGGCGACGCGTCCGCAGGCAGCCGCCGAGCCGAGGACGGAGCCGAAGCGGCTCGGGAAGGCTCGTGCAGCGCGCCGGGTGCTGCTCCCGCCGCAGGACGCGGCTGCCGGCTCCGGGCGCACGGCGGAGGACGGCGGCCGGGCCGGAACGGGCCGGAACGGGCCGGAACGGGCAGGGAGCGGCGGCGGGGGCGGGCTGCGGGCCCGGCGGGGGCTGCGGCCGCCCGACAGCGGCTCCGCGGAGGCCGCTCCTCGGCCGAGCTCGGAGCGGGGCGGCGGCCGCGCTCTCCTACCCAGGACAGAGCGAGGGGGGACCCCGCGCCGGGGCAGCTTCACCCGCACCTCCCACTGGAGCAGGGTGCTCCAAGCCCCTGTGTCCAGCCTGGCCTTGAACACTGCCCCGGATGGGGCAGCCACAGCTTCTCTGGGCACCCTGTGCCAGCGTCTCAGCAGCCTCCCAGGGAAGAGCTTCTGCCTAAGAGCTCATCTCAGTCTCCCCTCTGCCCGGTTAAAGCCATTCCCCCTTTTCCTGTCCCTACAGGCTCTTGTTTAAAGGACATTCCAGGTTTCTTATCAGCCCCTTCAAGCTTTCCCTTCAGTTGCCACCTCTTACCTGAGCTTTACTCCTTCTCCAAAATGCACTGCTTAAGTTCTCCTCTGTTCCGTTTTCCCTTGATTATGTCAATAAAGGCATCGGGCATCAGCTCTGCAAGAGAGTCATCTTTCTGTCCTCCTTCCCTCCTCTCCAGTAACAACCAGCAGTGTATCCAGAAGCATTCCTTCCCTTGCTAAAACTATGGCTTTCTCCATAGTTTCTGGCCTTGAGAGATCCTCGTCTTTTGCCCTTGCCATCCCATGGCAATGTCAGCTCAGTGTGTGTCCCACATAAGACTTTGTTTTGAGATGACAGTGGCCTGAAGAGACCTTGCAAGGTTTTCAAGTGGCTCAGCACACGCCTCAACCTCTTCTGTCTGCAAGAGGAACAAGAAGGGAAATAAGGGAGATCCATCAACTCACAGGAATCTCCCTGTCTCCTTGATCCCTGCAATGAGGAGAGAGCAAAACATGTGGGAAGTGTTTTACAAGAGCAGGTAGCACAGGAAGGTGCTTGGGACTTGGAAGCATGGGTTTATGCAGGAGAAGTCATCCTTACCAAGCTGGTAGCCTTCTACAGGGAGGTGCCGAGCCTGATGGAGAAGGCAAGAGCAGTGGATGTTGCTCCCCTTGCCTTCAGAAAAGCTCAACAGGCAACAGGATTGAAAAAGAAAATACACGCAAAGCACTTTCTGTCACACAACATTTGAAGTCAGATTTTTATGGGAGACATTACTCTTACCTGTTCACAGAGTCTCAGAATCGCTGGGGGTTGAAGGGGCCTCCAGAGGTCCTTTAGTGCAAGCCAACTGCTCCAGCATGGTCACCTTGAGCTGCTTGCTTAGCATGTAATCTGGTTGGGTTTTCAGCATCTCTAAGGATGGAGGCTCCACAGGCTCTCTGGGTAACCTGGTCCGCTCTTTCACCCGCCTCACTCTAAGACGGTGGTTTCGTGCCTTGAATTTCGTGTGTTTAATTTGTGCCCTTTACCTCTTGCACTGCCGGTTGGTACTGCTGGGAAGAGTGGGGCTCCATCTTCATCCTCTCCCATCAGGTATGAGAAGAATCCCAACTCCCACAGCACTCACAGCCACCCCTCCCCTCATGCTTGAGACACACACGGCCCTTAACCACTTGTGTGACAAACCAGTTGTGTGACAGAGAGGAGAGCCGTGTGGAGGCAGGAGAAGGCAGCAGCTGGCCGTGCTACCAAGGGCTCTGCTGTCCCGGGTGGTCGGGAGCGACTTGGCAGAGGTCAGAGGCCAGGCATGGTCCAGGGTGGGTCTGAAAGGCTCAGAGGCAGCTGGAGCTTCTTCCTGCCAACACCACCTCCCCTCTCCTAGAACACATTTGCACTTCTGCCTCTCTGAGCACCTGCCTCCCTCTCCCAATCCCTGCACATTCCCTCGGGATAGCTCTTGACACAACCATGAGTGGGCCTTTTGCTCTGCCCACCCTGCCCTCCCCGCAACACACATCCCAATAGCTGGCATTGCCAAGGATGCCTTGTGGCCATTGGTACCTGTCACCCGCACGCGAAGAAGATGCACGGGAGAGAAGGGACTGGAGTCTGGCTAAGGGGCTCAGGGTGCAGCTGATCCCACCCCCACCACCTCCCCCTGCAGCCTCCCCCACCTTAATGGGACCACTGCCCCCCCCCCCCCAGCTCTGGTTCTTGAGGGACAGTGTGTGGGAGATGAGATGCTTCATGGGCACCTTCACCTCACAGTTCAGGCTCACGGAGGAGCAGAAGAGCAGAACTCTCTCTCACAGACGAGCTGGCGGTTTGGGCTCCCCTGGAAGATCCCTCTCTGCTGGGTGCTCGTGCCCCCAGAGCCCAGCAGAGCTCTGGCTGCCCCAGCTCCACCCCGTTGTGGTTCAAACCCCGCCAGTACCTCAGCACCACGCACTCTGCTCCCAGCCCAGGCTGCATGGGGCGAATTGAAGGGATGGAAAAGCCACGGGCTGCGAGAACAGCAGTTTAATAACTAAAATAAAGTGCGATATTGTCATAATAATAAATAACAAGTTCTAAAGTACAATTAATTATAACAATAATAAAGAACAATGCAATTATAATGATAATATACAATTATGATAATTAATACAATAACAATAATGATTCTAATAATGGTGATGATAGGAATGAGAATAATAATGATAATGAAAGTAATAATATGAGGAAATGATAATGATTATAATAATAAAAGGAGTAACAATTATTATGATAAGAATTATAAAGATAGTGACGATTATTATTATTATAATGATGGCAATAGTGATACTAATGATAATAACCATACATATGATATATATATTATCATATGTCTATTAACATTATATCATTTTAATAGTAATAATAGTACTGATAAGAACAACAATAACAACAATAAAAATAATAATAATGGTGATGGAAAAAATGAGGGGAGGGAATCTGAAACTAAAAAGGGGACAGACAAAACCCAGCAGTGCTGCACAACACAATGGCTCAGCACTCGCCAACTGATACCCAGCCCGACCCGACCAGTGACTGGCCCCTTCCAGGTGACTCCCCCCAGTTTCTATACTGGCCAGGACTTGGTGTGGTATAGAACAGCCCTTTGGCTAGCTGGGCTCAGGTGTCCTGTCTCTGCTTCCTCTCAGCTATTAGGAAGAACAAGAACTCTATCCCAACTGCAACCAGGACACTTTACAATTGGGCAGCTTATCCTCCAAGGGGGATGGTGATTTCAACTTTGTTTCTGACTGGCCAAGCTCTTCCTTCTGATTTTCCACTTGCTTTCAATTTTTCTTGCTTGGTTGAGTTTTGGTTCTCAGCCTGTGCTCTTTTGTTTGCCTTGGTATCAGGCTGATCGGTCACGTCCAGGGGAAATTCTCTCCCGGGACGTTGATCTTCAGCATGAGAAGAGCGGTGAGCCAACCTATGAAGTCGAGGATCCCTATTTACTATTTTCAGGAGGTGCTTTAACTGTCATAGGAGGTGTGGGAGACGCGTTGCTTGGAAGGTGCTGGAGTTGAAGCTACAGTAGATGATCCTTGCTGAACACAAAGAGATAGAAGCTGAAGTAGGAAAAAAATGCAGCATTGATGTGCATGACACAACTCCTACCCTGAGATGCTCCTCAGGACAGGAGCTGGTTCCCTCTCAAAACCAAACGAGAAATAGAAATGTCTTGAAGGTTCAGCGGTTCAGCCATTTACCAGAAAATGACCCCAGAATTGCCAGTTACCAGCATTAAAATAATGCAGTACCATTACAAAAGATCAAATTCAAATATAATGCCAAACCAGTACTACAAAGTCAATACTGCAAAATCTGGCACTTACACACAAGCTCTCTCTCCAGCACTAGCTGTTCTCTGATATTCCACGTGTTCAAGGCAACAAGGCTGCTGAGCATCTGGTCTAATTTTCATTTCTACACTTCAAAGATGCTTTCTTTTGATATCATCAGCTGACACCTTCAATTATGAATGAAAGACAGTAGAGTTTAACTGCCATCTTCAGAGGGTGGCATCAAACCAGCCTGGCCTAACGAGGAAACCGATTTTATCTCCAACAATCAGGTTTCCTTCTTCAAGGAGAGCAAATGTAATTGGAAGAGCCTGGCTTCCTGTGAGCCACAAAGAAGAGATGGAAGACGAGGGTCACAGGCATCATTTTAGGAGAGAGGTTAAAGAGAAAACCCCAAAAATTTCACTTTCTTTTTTTTCAACCTCGATTTTGAGTGCAGTTCTCAAGGGGTTTAGGTAACAACACTGCTCAGGAACCCCAGATCAACTTCCCTTGCTCTACTCCTAAAATAGCTAGACTTGCCTAACAGGAGGAAAAAACAACGTACTGCAGTTACCACTGGAGCCTAGTGCTGTGCAAAGGAAAGTGAGACCCAGCTATAGAAGTTTCCTCACCTCCCCTGCTCACCAGCTGTACTTTGGTCTCTTCCAGCTTCAGCTCCAATCTCTCTCTTTTTTGGGAAGTTCTAACAACTCTTTTGCTTTGACAGCAATTGCTGCCTCATCTCCTGCTCCTCTGTCCAATTCTCTTCTACCTCAGGAGCACCTCCTCTTGCATCTCGGGAGCAGCTGGAGGAGCAGAGGCACCAAAGCGACAGCAGAGGAGGTGCAGTAGATTCATCTGCCTAAAACAAAAGTTACATTTAAAATCCTGATGGAATCAACTAACTCCATCTCCTTCAACTGCGATCATGGCCCAGTACTGGAACTTAGTTTGTATAGCAGTTATTAACTGCATTTGTAATGAAAAATAGAACAATTCATGACTTTTGCCCCACTACAATTTCCCTGCTGTGATGGCGTGTGTCGTTTCATAGGAACTCATCAGCATTCCAAAATCTAGACTACAGTTTTGAAATCTGAACCCCAAACCTATCCACTACTCTGAATTCAGAAAGGCCTCTTGCTTCTCTGCAAGGGTTAGATACTTGGAGCACTGTGTGCAGTTCTGGGGTCCCCAACATACGGACATGGAAATCTCGGAGCAAGTGCAGAGGAGGCCACAAGGATGAACAGCGGCTGCAGCACCTCCCATACAAAACCGGACTGAGAACATTGGGGCTGTTCAGCTTGGAAAAGAGAAGCTGCCTGAAGACCCAGAGCAGCATCCAGTGTCTGAAGGGGGCCTGTAAGGATGCTGGGAATTGACTCTTCATCAGGGATTGGGGGCAAGGGGTGAAGGGTTCAAAGTGAAACAAGAGAAGTTCAGGTTAGGTAAAAGGAAGTTCTTCCCTGTGAGGGTGCTGAGGCCCTGGCACGGGTTGCCCACAGAAGCTGTGGCTACCCCATCCCTGGCAGGGCTCAAGGCCAGGTTGGATGGGGCTTGGAGTAAGCCGCTCTTGTGGAAGGTCTCCCTGCCCATGGCAGGGGGTTGGAACTGGATGATCTTAAGATGCTTTCCAACCAAAACCATTCTGTCATTCTACGATACTTCACTCTGAACATACTCAATTGTCAAAAAAGAGCAGACAAGCAACTACTTCCTCCCGGTTTCCTGTGCCCCTCCTCACTGGCAGAGCACGAGACTGAAAAGTCCTTAGATCAGGGTAAGCATTACTTAGCAACAACTGAAAACCGGTGTGTTATCAGTACTGGTCCCAGACTAAAGTCAAAACCACAGCACTGCACCAGCTACTAAGAAGGAGAAAAGTAACTGCTACAGCTGAACCCAGGACAGCAGAGTACAGCTGTGGTGGCTGATGACCCATTCCCCTGGCTCTGGTGAGCTCCCACGGGCAGCTGGGCTGGCTAGGGCACATACCTTGGCATTCCACACCTCGGGGACAGTGTCGTTGTACAAACTGCTGGCCACCAGCTCCAGCTGAGAGGACATCACCACCAGGCCCTTGAGAGCTTTCAGCAAATCCTTTAGTGTCTGTGCAACCGCCTCCAGGAGCTTGTACCTACAGAGAAAGAGAGCAGAGTGACTCAGGGCACTGGTTTATCACCTATGTCTGCCCAGAGAGGGTCTGGATCTCTGTAGAACGTGTGAAGCTCCTCAATGTAATCCCCATCCTGATTCCTATTTGCTGGGCTTTCAGAGCTGTCCCCCCAGCCCTGAATTGCTGATGGTAGCAGATAGAGACACTGATCAGTTTCCCCAGGACGGGGATCAGCTGCGACAACACAATTGTTAGCATGGCTGCCAACCCCACTGCCATGCTCAGCAGTGAGGTTCCTCAAAGGGGGTTGGGAGCAGGGGCCTGAACATCTCTGCTGCTCCACAGGGAACCAGCCAGTTGCTGACTCAGGACATGATCCCATAGGGGTTGTACCTGATCACCTCCGGCACCAGCACCGTGTTCATGGACTCTTCATAGAGCAGTGGGGATTTGTGGATCACCTCCTGCAGGTTCATGGTGGCAGGCACCTTTTCCAGGAAGTCCCTGGCAGTCTCCTCCACAAGCTGGAAGGAAAGCAGCCAAGTGGGTGAGCAACCTCCTGGCCATGGCTGCCAAGAAGGGCCGAGCTATGGCCTGGATGGCAGTGTCACTGCTGGCACCCAGCAGGCAGCTGGTGTTTGTGCTCGCTGCCTGCGCCAGGCACGGGCTGACAAGATCACCGATGGCATCAGGGCAACCACCTCTTCCCTGCTGCGGCCTCCCACCCTGAGGGTCTTGTGCTGCAGCTGCACAATAGTCCCCAGCAGAGCAAAGCTCTCCTTCTGAGCAAAAGTGATGTTGGCATTGTTGTCTAAACCAAAGAGCTCTGGGCTATCATTGAGTGGCAGGCTCCTGATGTACTGCAGGTAGCCCTGGAGAGGAATCCATACAGGTTGTCAGGCCAAGAGCACAAGGATAAAGCTGTGATGCCCCTCTGGGCTGCTATAGGTCTGGCCCAAGAGAAATGACTAAGCAAGGCTTGCTGGATAAGCTAAACCCGGCAGATCCCAGACTCAGTTGGGAGAATTCCTTCTCTTGGTGTTTGAGATTCATTCTTCCAATTTTGACACAGCTCTTAGTCCCATCACAGACAGGAAATGCAACTCACAGCTTTGACTTCGGGGCAGCTTATGTGTGCCCAGAGCAATGCTTGCTGATGCAGGACCCAGGCTGCCGGGGAGGCTGATGGGGCGGCAGTTCCTTTGAGCTAGGGCTGGTGGCTGAGTGGAGGCCATGGCCACCGTTTGTGGTCTGGCTGGAGAGTTAAACTGCACTTGTACAGAAGCAAACATGTGCTATGAGAACAGGCAGCTTAGCTGTGAGCTTCCTGATGTGTCTCCTGCAGAGCTCCTTGGGTACTTTAGCTATGTGATCTCAAAGTGGTTCAGAGCACAAAAGCTTTCAGTCGGGGAACTCCAGTGATAGCTGCTACCACCTCCAGAGCACAGAGACAAGATTTTCCTCCCATTGCTTGAAACAGATGCAGTTTCCTGAAGGCACCTGAAGATCCCCAGGTTCTTACAAACTTCTATTCCCCCAGGAAACTGGCATTGCACTGGGTTTCAGGGAGAAGTAGATCCCCTTTGCACTATCACAACCCCCCCGCATCTAGGAGCTGCAATCTGTTACTCGAGTACTTACATCGAGGTCAGAACTGGTGCTGATCTGTCTGTAGATCCCTGATTCAGAATAGGCAAACTCAGGAGTTAAAACCTCAGGGGCGTAGAAATCTTCCAGAATACTCATGATGCAGCGCTGGTCCCAGCTGTCACTCACTCGGCTGCCACAGTTGATCTCCCCAGCTGTGTACTTCAGAACCTACAAGGACCCCACCTGGCCTTTCTGACCTGCATGTGCACCAGGAGCCTCTTCCCTGCACAGGAGGGGGCAGCTCAGGCACTCGCCTTGCATGGCATGTCTGCATATTCACTCAAGAACATCTGTAGCTGACAGATGCAGATGCAGAGGTCTCCATCTGTGAACTCATAGGGGATGTTGAAGCCCATGGCCCAAACTTTCTCCTCTCCAGTATGTTCTCATGGAAGAAGCAAAGTGACAGCAACAAGGATTTAATCTCTGTGACCTGTGGGCAGGCAAGCAGGGAGATGAGACGCTTGGCTCGGGAGAAGGCATCCTTGGATGGGGTCAGTTCCTGCTGGGACCTGGCAGATGAGATGTGCCAATTCAGCAGTGCCAGCTGGAGCCTGCAAGTGGAAACCTCAGTCCGGCTGCTGTGCTGGGGAAGGCTGGGTCCACTCCCTTGCTTAAAGAGAGCTGCAAGTGGCTACACCAAGCCCCTGCAATCCCTTGCTTCCATTCCTCAAAGCCAAACTTCCAACTGGCTCATCACAGATTAGAAATACCACCAACCCTTCTCTAGCATGTGAGAGTTCTGGAGGAAAGGAAGATCTATGTCTGAAGAGGAGCAATGACAAGGTAGAGAGCATATACTGGAGCAGGCACGGGCTGGGGACAGCAAACCAAAGCATGACCTGTGTCTTACCCTGGGGCAAGAATTCAAAAAGTCATCGCTGAAACTAGTGTAGGACTTGAGCAGGTTGGCTTTGACACCACAGGGGGGTTCGATGGTCCTCTTGAAGCTATTCTGGAGGATGGACGCAGGGAAGTGGTTGCTCAGTAGACTGGTGAGCCAGAGGCAAAAGTCCTGAGGCACCTGGAAATCCAGGAGGCAAAGAGTGCTCAGAGGGTGCAGAGGCACAGCCACTGCAGCTGCTCCTGCACTCACCTTCTGGTTTACAGGGAACCACCTGTACATGGGATCCAAGTAGATGTGGCTTCCCCTCAGGGTGGGCAGGCTGCTCAGCAGAACAGCTCACCTGGCTGGGGTTAATGCCCTCCATGAGCCTCTCCAGTGAAGGCATCCAGCTGGGGGCCAGGGAGCACTTCTGGAAGAAGACCCACTTGCCCTGCTCCATAGCACTGTGGATCATGGCTTCAGCACGGGGGCCCTGAGGAGGCAGATGAGAAGAGCTCAGAGACCCTCGTCCATTGTGGGCTCTGCTCTGCTGAGCTAGACAGGGAGACAGCTGCTGGGTGGAAGGTTCACTTTCCAGAGCTAGTCCGGCTACACCCCCATGGCTCAACTGGATCTTTGCTGTCTGATGCAAGCTGTGTGGGAGGGTGAAGGGAACGCAAGAACTGAGGATGGACTTGGCAAGTCAGAGGGGGATACAGGAGCAACCGCTGCAGCCTCCCCACCGTCCTGGCTTCTCCGGCTAGCAAAAGATTGGTGAGGAAGGGCCCGGAGGCAGGAGGGTGTTTGCACTGTGTGCAAGGGTGTTTATTCTGCTTGGAGCTAGGTGAGATAGCTGGGAGTGCCAGCAAGACAGTGCTAACCCCAGATGGGCACCAGCAGCTTACCTGGCCTTGGCTTAGAGAAATGGCAGAGAGCTTTTGGGAGAACGTCATTTCTTCAGCAAACGTGTAGAGGTTGGCAGCAGGGTCAGTGCCTGGGGACAGCACAAACATCAGCGGTGGTAGCAGTGGACTCCTTGAAGATGACCGAGAGGTCAGTGGTCTGCAACACAGAAGGTTGGTCAGAGCAGAGGGGCTGCAGTGGCCCCACTCAGCACCTCCACCCTGCCTGGCCCCCACCTCCTCTCCAAGGCACAGGCACAGTTTTTGGGTGCCAAGCCCGGAAACATGGTCAATAAAGGCCTACTACAACTCTCCTCCTTATTACCATCCAGGCAGTAACCACTTTCCCATTTGTCATTCAAACTCTTCCCTCCTATGCCTGTGGTATCTGCCGCTTCCCGGTGTTGTTTAAGGGGTGGACATTAGGTAGGAGATGCGTTGGATATAAGATCAGCATTTCCCCAGCTGTGGGAACACTGTGGCTGCAGAGAAGCACGAATGCTCTCACTGCAACTGGGACATGCTGACAGCCCATTTATAGCAAGCTCAAGGCTTCCTGCTCCACGCCTGGCCCCACCAGCACTTCCTGAAGGGTGCTCACCTGTGGCTCAATGAAGCGCCGACCTAGGTGCAGCACCACAAAGTCTTGTATGGCATTGGTGATCTTATCTCCCCGCAGACACCGCAGAACCAGCAGCTTCTGGAAGGCATCAAGCTCAGCTTCCCACTTCCCAGGCAGGGGCGCTCTGTAAGGCAATGAGGTGCATGCTGGGGGGATGGACCAGATCCTGCAGCTCCCCAGGAAGCACCCAAGTTGCCTACAGGCAGTCACTGGGCTTTCAGAAGGGACAAGGACCTTCCAGTCACTCAGCTGAGGTGGTTGTCTGTACCTTTGAAAACATCCTCAGTCAAAGCAGAGGTGCTTCCACTGGGGAAGCACCAAATACTGCTGTCTAAGGCACTGTGTGGCTCTGCCTTGGGTAAGCAACATGCACAGGCAAGCGCCACCCTTGAGGAGACAAGGCCATGCCTTCTACTGTCCCCCTTGCATGGCACTGCACCAGGAGCAGAGCTGGTACTGTGGCTGTGTCTGCTCCTCCTGCTCTTCCAGGGCTGCCATTATCTGCTGGGTGCAGTACAGCTACGCTGACAAAGTCAGGCACACTTGCCTGTGAGGGTTGGGGCTGTCAAAAATGGCCCTGAACTCTTCAAGGTTGTCTACAAAATCATTGGCAAAGCTGGAGAAGTTCTTCAGGCTGCTCAAGGCCAGAATGTCTCCCCACACTCTCTCATACAGCCAGGCTGGAGCTGGGTTCTCCATCTCCTTTATGACCCCTCCGGACAGTAGGTACCTCCACTTGTCCTGGGAAGTGAATAGGACGTCGTCATGTATTATAGCCTTTCTGCCTGGGCCTGAGACCGTGGCTTTGTGCCATATACAACCAAAATCCTGTAACAACTTTCTGGCTGCCTCTCCTGTCAGGTGTGTGTGTCATGGAGTTAAGGGAACTGAACTGGAGGGTCTAGCGAGATCAACCTCACTGCCCAGCTACCATTAGCTTTTCTCTGCCTTCTAATCCCTGCCTGTTCCCTCTGAGCTTACTAACCTCTGCAGCAGTCTGGCAGCAAACTGGCAAAAGCTGCAGGTTATTCACACTAGGCAGCTCTGCATATAGACGCAGGGAAAGATTTGAGAACTGAATGAAAAGAGAAGCCCTGGGTTAGCCCACCAGCCTGCCAAGCCTACCGCCAGCCCCAGGGAACAAGGCTCCTTTTCCACCCTGCCACACTATTCTGGAGAGCTGAACAGCTGGCCTTCAGTTGCCCTGATGGGATCCCATCAAAGGGCCAAGGAGTCCTCCTCACCATATCCATCTGCCCATCATTCATCAGAATCTGGACACAAACCAGGAAAGCTTGTGCTTCTCAAAGAGGCTACGGCACACATTGCTGTAGAGACGGAAGGTGATGCAGTTGTTGATGTTCAAAATCCGTTCCTTCAGGATGCCTGAGAAAAAGGCTACAACCAGACGAGCATGGTGGGTGCTATGGGTGATGCGGAAGGTCTTCTCCATGGCAGCGGTCAGTTCACTCTGCCCAGGAAGCACAGACTCTGTTCTCTAATACAGACTTGTCACAAAAACTCCCGTGGAAGCACAAGGTTGTGTGATACAGCTCACACACACACAAGAAAACACAGCCCTGCACTGTGAGGGAGTCCACACTGCCCCACGGCAGCCTACATGGGCTCAGCCACCACCACCCTGGCTAACACGTGCTGCTGTCGGGGAAAGCTGCCCCCAGTCTGTCAGCAGCAGCCTCGACCTGTCCAGGAAGGTGGCTCTGTGACAAGCAGAGGCACACCATCACATCACCAGAATGGCACGTACCTTGCCTGTCCCCTGCACTAACATCCCTCCCACCTGGTCAGGCAGGGCAGCAGAAAGGATGGGGGAAAGAGAACAGAGAGCAGACTGTGATCACACATTCCCTTGCTGTGCGGACACAACTAGGGGCAGCTCTGGAGCATGCTGAGAGCCAATGCAAGCAGCCACATTTGCCTTGACTCTGCAGGTGTGCTGGCTTCTGCTGCTGCTAGAGCAGGAATGTGGGGTGAAGAAGAGGAGAAGAGGGGGCTGTTATGGGCACGCACCTCATTTGTCGGAGTTACTGATCCCCGTTAGGAAGATGCTGAGGAACCACTCAAGTGAGTACTGGTACATGGGGTCCACAGTGGAGAGATCTGACACACAGAAGTAGAGGATCTGTGAGTGGACAGCCACAGGCACATATTGCAGGCGGGTGATGTTGCCGTCCTTTTCCGTCTGCTCTGCAACCTTTACCTTGGCCTGGAGAACTGAAAAGACATGGTTAGTTCAGTGCTGGCAAAGGATGCACAGCTGCAGGGAGAGAGCACCTCCACTTCTGATCTGCATCTCTCCTGCCTTGACCTTGGATGCCTCCAGCACTTTAATGAGCTCTAAGTCATCTACAGGGTTTCCTTCACAAGTGCTAAGCCAAGACAGGATCTGGTCTTCTATCTCCTTCAGCTCCTGACGCATCTCAGCATTGCTAACAATTAGCTGGTTTCTAGCTTCCTCTAAGAGGCCGCTCTGCAGCCACCACTTCTCCCAGCAGTTGGTCCTCCAAGCCACTACAACCAAAGCCATGGAGGTGAAGGTGAGGGCAACAGGCCTGAGGGTTTGAGGGCTGCAAGGAATGAAGCTGAGAAGCACAGGCAACTAATGAGGTAACCAGGTACCTGGGTGAGAGGGTGAAGTTGATGATGGTTTGCTTCGCTGTAGTGAGGGTTGGGCAGGCTGGTGGTAATGTACATCTTGAAAGTCTCCAGGTAGGGGATCACTGTATCCGCCAGCTTCAGCACCGTGTTGCCTTGCTGTTTGTAGGCCTGTGCCAGAGAGGGACAAAGACAGGAAGGCTGGAACAGCTCCCTCTTGTGAGGGAAGGCATCCTGCTGTGCCCTTCATGCTGCAGTAAGGAGAGAGTCTGAAGGCTCCCTGGGCAGATGAGCTCAAAGCTGCCTGGCAGATCTCAAGTCCTGAACCTGAATAGAGCAGCTCTATTCCATAGCCCTGCCTCCCAGGCAAAGACGCCTTCTAGCAGGAGACTGGGGTGTGCAGGAGCCCGCCAACATCTTGGAGCCTTGGCCAAGATGTGAGCACACAACAGGCAGCATTCATGTGAGTGCTGCCTGCCCAGAGAGACCTACAAACACACCACACCCCACTACACCCTGGCCCATGTCCTGTTACAGCCCAGCCAGGTACCCACTGCCCCTCCTTGCCAAGCTGACACACAGGACCCGTTTCAGCAGGATGGGCTCAAGGGCCAGATCCAGCTCCTCACTGACATTCTCCAGCAGGAAGGGCTTCCCAAAGGTAATGGTGCTTTCCAGACTGGAGTTGAAATCCCGGACACTCAGCTTGGACACCTCCAGGTTGTTCATCTTCTCCTGAAATGCAGCAGGGGAGGTGGCGGTCTGTGTTCCTAGCACTCTGGCAGCAGGGATTGTGTCCACCAGCCACGTACTGCTACCCTGACCCCTTCTTTCCTAGAGACCCTGAAGGCTGTTCTGGGAGGTGCTAGTGCCATTCTCTGTGGAACAGGGTGTGGTGAAGGATGTAAGGGCCCTAGAATGCTAGTGGAGAACCAGAGTAGGAATCTGATGCCTCACTTGCTTACAGCAGGGCCTCTTCTACCTTGTGCCGATTTGCCCAAGCATGGGAATCCACATGGGGTTAATATGGATGTGGAGCCTGTCTGGTGCTGGGGAGGCTGAGCTGGGCTCTGCAGCCCAAAGCCTGAGGCTGCTTTGTGCAGCTCCTACCAGGAAGCTGCTTCCCCTAGCCTAGTAGACCTGCCTTTCCTCCCCACAGCTCTTACCAGATTCTTGATCCACTTGTTTGCTTCTCCTTGGGGGTCTATGTAGAGAGTCCAGCCTTGGGAGAATTGTGCTATTACCCCAATCTCCACAGACAGGGTGTCGTTGGCTAAACCGGCAATCTAATGGGGTAGAAAAAGCTGTTAGGCAGCACAGCACCTAACAGACAGAAGCCCTTGCTGCCCTCACCCTGCTTGGTGGGAAGCGGATGGTGGTGAGGGTACCTCTAACAGCAGCTGAACCCGAGCAGCAGCTCTGCCTGAAGTGCCTCAGACATGGGACAGAGCTGTGCTGGCAGAGTTGGGCAGGCTACAGCCAGGGCTTTGCTCTAAGCCTCTGGTTTCTAAAGGGAAAGCCTTACAGCTTAAGGCTGATGCCTTCAGAGCTGCTGCCCTGGAGGCTGCCAGGTCCTCTCCTGCTCATTGGGCGGGAAGCCCTCTCAGCAATTCCAGCTCTACAGTGTGCAGGCACTTGGTCATTATTGAGCTCTTTGGGTTTTGGTACAGGTGATCCCAGTGTGTGGTGAGCTGCGTGTTTCAGCCTTTGCCTGAGGCACCTTCAGCCTGAAGGGTTGGGTTCTTCTGCAACTTGCTTTCCAGGAGCGGATTCGATCTTCCAAGTTGCCTGAGAGCGCAGAGCGCGTGTGCCAAGGCTTCGGCAGAGAGCGAGAGCGCACCTGTAAGTCCTTCCGTTTTCAAGTTCTGTCAGCATGTACCAACACCACAGTGAAGAACTTACAAATAAATATCATTTAAAAGCGGAGACTTTGCATGGCTTACCTAGGGCCAGAATAAATGGCATCATCCGACTCCGAAAAAAACTGCTTGTAGTTTACATTGCTCCAGTCAGACGTCCTGTAGTAAGAGAACCCCTCTCAACAATGGAATTTGCAGCTGGCTAAATTCCAGAGTTCCTAAGTACCTGGCTAAGTTACAAATGCTCATGAAAGACAACGTACACTTAAAACAGATTTTGTCATTAAAAATAAATAAATAGGGTAAAAAGCATTTGTAAATGCTCCAGAAAACACACACCCATTCAGCCATTCATTTGACCACCTCACTGCTCCCATTTTACAGGTAACTTACACGCATTAACGCAGACCCCAGTAGAGCCAAAGACAGAGCTAAAAGGCCCCTTGATGAGCTTTTAAATATTAAACTGTGTATTTTCATCATTTGACACTAGAATTAGAACCTGCTGCATACATGGAGTTTGCCTCCTACCTTCCATCAAACAGATTACACTGAGGCTGTTGTTGTTCATCAAATTTTAAGAATGCATTAGAGCAACAGTATTGCAGCACGCAGTGTCCGCAGCAGAAATAAGGACAGGATTTTGCAGGTTGGGCCTTGCCATGATGATCAATATACGCCTGACAATCCTCACCCAAAACTGAAACAAAAATAAAATTCAAGAGTTAGTAACTGAAGAAATAATCCTATAAAGCGTCTCTCCCATACTGACCAGCTCACCTGGGTTAACATTAAAGGTTTCAAGTAGTTTAGTTAGCTCTTACAAATTATTTCCTTGAAAGCAAAGCAAGAGCAAATACTTCTTGCCCACAAAGTATCCTGTCTTTGTCAAGCAGCTCTTCCCAACTGTTCACACATACTTAAAAGAATAAACTGCATGCCAGTATACTTACAAGATGCTTTGTCTGCTCTTACCCTCCTCAATACATCTGCTAGTAGCTACCACAATATTGGAAAGACTCAGAGAGCAACAGGACTAGCCAAAAATGTAAAAAAACCCCAATCAAACAAACAAACCCACAAAAGCCTTAAGATCACTTAGAAGAAAACGTTACATCTTTCTAAATATTTGACTTGATGCAAAAGATGCAATGAGACTGCATTCACTGTAGATTTGCATTTCCATGTGACTTACTTGTTTCTACCTGTTGTGTTGTTTACTTCATGGAAAGCTCCAATCCCGTTAATCTACGGCATAAACCAAAGATGTCATAAAATTGAGATTTTGTAGGACTAAGATCAGTCAAGTGGCAAGCATCACCTGATCAGTGACAGTAAGTTAAGGAAATGGAGACATTCATGTACTAGGATGGATTTCTTACAGGACATCCCATATTTTCAGCATTACATGGGGCTGATGTGTTCCTTAACGCACTTGCCTTTTTCTCTCTCTGCCGTCTCAAGCCTGAAGGACTGAAATGCAGAAATGGTCCATTCAAAGCTTCCAACTGTCACATAAAAATACTTCTCAAAGCTTAAGCAAAAACCATGTCCCAAGAAGAATCTTTAGGAAGAGTATCAGTACAGTTTCAGTGATAAATGCTGCAGTCAGCTAGTTTCTATTCCTCATTTGCTTTCATATGACATTAACACCGCTTTGCTCCTCAACTGAATTTGAGAAGCTCAAATTGCTTCAGGTGTACTTGTTTGGAGAAAGCAAACAAGAATAGGCAAAGACAACAAATCATGTTCCTTCCGAAAAAAAGTAAAAGGTATTTCCTGGAGTATTTCAGCTGATTTTGCCATTTGAACACCGAGTTTTGACTCTCTGGCACCGAGACACACGTGAATATTGCAGCCAACATTAAACAAAGAAAAAAAAAAGAAGTGCTAAGAGGTTAAATGTGGAGGTTCATTAAACACAAGCAAGGAGGAGCTCCTCCCATACCAATACTGTAGTACTTCTACTAATGTGTTTATGCATGCTTATGCCTGTTTCGTCAATTTTTGCTCCCTGCAGACACAATGTCAGCTGACAATCCTCTCTTTCCTGTATCACCAATAAGGAAACGACAGCTAAACTGATTGAAAGGGAGAAAAAAAAAGTAAAATCTGTGAGTTGAGATAAGCACAGTTTAATTATTGAAGTAAGGTCAAATACCATAATAACAGGAAAGAGAGAGAAAGGCATAAAACAAACAAAAAACCCCAGGTGATGCACAGCACAATGTCTCACCACCCACTGACTGATGCCCAGCACATCCCAGGGCAGTCATCGGCCTCTTCTGGCCACACACACCCCCCTGCCCAGTATCTGTACTGAGCCTCACATTCTATGGTAGGATTACCCTTTGGCTAGTTTGAGTCACCTCTCCTGGCTGTGCTTCCTATGGCTTCCGGAGCCCCTCCTCACTGCCAGAGCATGAGAGGAGACTGAAAGCCCTTGACCAGGGGAGGCACTACTTAGCAACAACTAAGTCTTTGGTGTGTTACCAACATTACTCTCAGGCTAAAGCCAAAACAGCACACAGCTACTAGAAAGAAAAGTTGACTACAGCAGCTGAAACCAGTTGCTTTTCTGCTGGGTTCATGATCTGAATCACCTCAGGAGAGGTCCAGCGCACACCCAATCCACCACAGTGGAAGGGCTAAGGCTGAGAAAGGCAGAAATGACCACCTGTTTTGGCGTACCTGCTACTGAGGGGTTCATCCTACCCTGCCAAACAGCAGCTTAACAACCTCATTGAGTGCCACCTCAAGAACAGAGCTGCTGAACTATTCCTACTGAAAGTCCCTAACCATTGCAATAAGAAAACTTCTCACTTCCCACCCCATTTATTAAAGGCCACCTGCAGACGATGTCAAGAGCACTTCTCCTTTTTTAGGACTTCATCTGCTTAGTCCTAGGATCCCATCCGCTTTTTCTCACTACGTGACAAAGCTGTGGAAGACCACAAGCTCCATCCTTTAAGCACAGTAACAAGATCATTACAGATAAGGCTGCTGAAATAAAAAAAAATACCCACAAAAAAACCCAACACAAAAAAGGCAAATAAAAACAACAACAAAAAAACCCCAACCCAAACCCAAACTTATCAGTGTTAGCATCTGATAACTGAGTTCATGCAGAGCTATCAGAGGAGCTTATCTAAGCAGTGCTGTTGATGCACTACCATCACTTCACACTAAGTGTTTATTTTAAACTTGCTCTGAAAGGTAAAAATGTATTGTGGCAGGGGGGGCAAGGTGAAGGTCTTGAATGGAATGCACCAACAGTAACCGGCAGCCACTTTGGGCTCCATTGTTTCTCCCCCAGAAGTCTCACCTTCGGGTCAGCAGTAAACAGTATTCCTCAGGAGGATGCACACAGCAGTTGCTGGGACACGAACTGCCGCTGTCTGACACAAACCACTCGCAGCATAACCTTTCCCTCAGCAAACCCAATTCCCACCAAAACCACCGTTAAGGTGCGGTTCTCCCGCAGACCCTGCGGCCACGTGGCAACCCAAGACCAGGGGCCCACAGAGCACGTCCCGCACTGCTCGCACGGCTGAGCTGAGGAGTCTCTGCTCCAGAGCAGGGGCTCCTCCAAGCCGGGAACCCCCAAAACCGCCTCAAAAAGAGGCCGAAGCCCACCAACCCCCCTTGCGGGCCGAACCCCCCCGGGCCTCCCTCCTCTCAGTCACCACCCCGCGCTCACCGACCACCAGCGGCAGGTAAAAGAGGCCGCACCAGAGACCGAAGGCAACCCGCCACGTCGCCATCACCGGCGCCTCTTCTCCTCCAGCGGGATGGGCGATCCGCCGGGGCTCCGGAATCCGCAGGCGCCGCCGCGCGGGACCGGGAGGAGTCGCGGGCAGAGCGAGGGGCGGCGCGATGAGCACGCGGAGAGCGGGAAAGCGAACGGCGGAGGAGTCTCTGCTCCAGACCGGTGGCTCCTCCTGGAAACTGTATATTGACAGTAAACAAAGGAGAAAATGAGAGCGACACTGTGGGAAAAATGCTAGTTTACTATAGTTAGAACAGCAACAGAGCAACAGGATAACAACAAAAAGCTACAAGAAAGCAACAAAACAACTGCAGTATAAGAGCAAAACAACAACAGGATAACAAAAATATTAGAACAAACACAGAACAATCAAAATCTTCAATAAACATCATAGACGCCGACGTTTTGCTTCTGCTGGCCCAAAAGGCCACTTGGCATCTCTGCGGTCCTCCTCCTTTGGGAAGATAAAAAGACAAAGAGGACAGGTTTAGTCACACCCATGTACACCTCAATTTAGAAGGAAGGAGAGGCTGTAACAGCTCAACTATAAAAACAAAGAGTGATTTCATTAACGAAGGTTTCAATATTGGTAGGGTTTGGGGTAATTTAGACTGCAGCCAACACACACAATTACAGGGCTCCGAGAGTAAAAGACCCAGCAGCGAAGCCCTCCTGGGGGTGGGGAGGACCCCACGGGCAGGGGGGAGCAGCTCTCGGGTGACCTCTGGCTCCAGCAGCCTCTGCCCCGCTCCCACTGAAAGGCACCAGGGGAGGCAGCACCGCAGCTCCCAGGAGCTGGGAAATCCCAAAGGGGAGGGGATGAGCCACAGATGAAAAGCAATTGGGATTTGGGGAGGGGGAGGAGCCCAGTCTGCTCTGGACTCCCCCAGTGGCTGCAGAGCACCCCGAAATGGGGAGAGGGCTAAGAAGAGAGGGGAGAGACTGCCAGGGCTGGAGCAGCAGTTTACACCTTAGGAAACGTGGCAAAATAAAGCCAGGAGGGAAACGCTGCACAGACGCACAGAGGTTCTTCAGCCTTGGCTGGGGAACTCTTCCAGTTGGAATAGTTCCCCCTGTCCCACCCCAGGCGCTGCCACCCAGCACGGCTTCTTGCAGGCAGCAGAAATGGGGCCTTGCCCCATCCCTCCGGTCCCTCCTTGGGGCTGCTCTGGACCGGAGCCCCCACGGCTGGGGGCCAGCAGCACTGGCCATTACTTATTGCAGGAATGATGGATCCGTGCCTTGTGCCGCTTGCAGGCTCTGTTCTTGGATCTTGCCCGGGTGGGTGAACCTGGAAGTACCAATGTTGCTTGGGTCTCTGCAGCCGCACTCTGAGCTGGCACCGGGGCTACCACCATCCCTATCCCTGGGGGAACGGAAGGTTTTGCATCCCTGGAGCCTAGTAGCTACCACCTGAGGCAGCTGCTACAGCACAGCCTGGCCCTTCCGCCATCCCCCAGCCCAAGGGGACAACGCGACCCATCAGCTCCTCAAGCCTGAAGCACCAACTCCGTCCTTACCAGAGGAAGTGGCGTCTTGAGCAAGGCCTGAGGGGCGCTGGCCAGAGATGGGCGCAGGAGTCCCTGGAAAGCAACACACCACTGAGAGCCGGGGTCAGCAAAGGAGGAAGAGCCTGGCTTTAGGGAGCTGGCAGCACGCGCAGGAGCCGATGCATCCAGCGCATCCAGAGGGGGCAAGGAGCGTCACTTGAGATTGCCCTCCACCCCCAGGGCTGGGGACTGGGGCTGCGAGTGACGGAAGCCCCTTCCCTTCGCACGGCAAGGCTCTGCACAGCCCGAGCACCAGCCCCTGCGGGCTGCTGAGCCCGGGCAGCTCGGCCAGGTCCGGCAGGAAAGCTGCTGCCTGAATCTAACCCTGCCCTTCCCCCCCGCAGAAGCCCCATCCACCCTGACCCACCTGGCAACACGGGCGCGCTCCCACTCCTGGGCTGGGGGGTGGGAATAAGACCGGTGATGGCGGAAACAGCTTGCCCAGAAACCACTGATGTTGTGGTCGTGGACGCTGCCCGTGTGCGGCTGGTGCCTGAGCAGTCCCGGGTGATGGCTGCAGGGTGGGAGCAAGAAATCAGGACCTGCAACTTGCCGCATGGGACTACCCCTTGGCAGAGCCTCCCAGCAGGACCAGCTCGCAGCTCCGGCCCTGGGCAAGCTCGCCCATCACCCTGGGGACAGCGGGACACCAGGTCACCCTCCCAAGTCTTCACAAGTCTCTAAGAGCATCAGGCCCCAGGATCGGGCAGCAACGGCCCAGGAGCTTCCTCAGCCTGCGCTACACAGACACCCACTGCCCTGCCAGCCGGGACCATGGCTTCCTGCTCCTTGCCGTGCCCTTCGCATTCCCAGTCTGCCCTTACCAGCCTTAGGTCCCAAGAGCTGTTGAGAGCGCTGCCACGCTGCCACCCTCTCCTCCTCCAGGATCATCTCTGTGTTGGGGCACCCAGGGATGAGCTCAGGGAACTGCCAAGAGAGAGCAGTAGCTTAGTTCCTTCTCAGGCAGAGCTGCTCTGAAGGAGGTCACGCACAGCCACCACACACTGGGGCAGGGGAGAGGATCAGTTCCCACTCAGCCAAGGACGAGACCTGCCCCAAGGCAGGCAGGTCAGCCTGCCCCAGCCCGGCAGGAGTTGCACTGAGCACGTTCTATCCCCAGAGGAGGGCAAAAGAGGCTGCGAGACAGCGCCGTACCAGCACCAGCGGGTGGGTCTCGCCAGGCACCAGCAGGCAGATGCTCCTCCTGCGGGGCCTTCCGTTCCCCGGCGATGGTGGTGGGCTCGGGGACTGCCGCCGCTTCTCCTCAGGCCTCTCGACAGCTACAGAGGAGATGAGTCAGGAGCAGCTCCCAGCAGAGGCGTTTGGCCTGCACCAAGGGGTTGTCCCTTCTCACTCCTCTCTGGATGCCCATCCTGGAGGGCAGAGCCAGGGACACGGCCTTAACGCGCAGACAAGGCTGTGATACCCTGGGGCAGCAGCTGGCCACAAGAGATCCGTGGGGAAGCGGTTACCAGAGCCCGCTGGGGCTCCACGGGCAGCGGCCCCTTCCCATCTCCACAGATGCTCCTTGCACGCTGCCCACCCGAACCAGAAACCACACAAACTGCCACACGTGGCCACATCTCACACTGTGCCACGGGACCCGATCCGCGATGAGCACACGGGCTTTCCTCTCTCCTTCAGCTGAGGAAGTGTTGGAATGAGCTCTGCCTGCAATCGGAGCAGGCCCGCACCAGTGGCCCATCCAAGCCCGGCACAGAGTTGGGCTCCACCTGCACTCACCTTCCTCGGGCTGCATGGCCTTCTTCGCTCTTCCTGGGCTGTCGTTTCCCGGTCTGTGCGATTCCCATGCCCTGTGCAAGTGGCAGAGAGCCAGTTAGGCTCAGCCCCGGGCTGGGACAGGACGTGCCAGTGGCACACGGCAACACCACCGCTGCAGCAATCTGAGCCCTTCAAGCTCCAAGCCGGCCCGCGGGCAGGGCAGGGACGGTGCCGGTCAGCGCTGCCGCCAGCACCGCAGTGCAACAAGGCAGCAGGCATGCTGATGGACACAACAAGAGGGCTTCCCCAGCACTGGGTGACCCAGCAGCCATGTCTCATGGGCCCGGAGCGTCCCAGCTCCAGTGCAGAGCCGGCCTTGGGCACCGGGTCGGCTGGGAAGGTGACTGCTTTCTTCCTGGCTGGCATTGACAAGCGGGCACTGGCTGGATGAGCAGTACATTACCTTCCTATCCAAAGTGGCACCTCCCAGCAGGATCCCGGGCCAGCCTGTGGGGACTCCCTCACGCGCATCCTCCTCTAATGGAATGTGGAAAGAGACCAGGAATAACTCATTTGGTTCAGGGGAGCACAGCCTCCCTTTCTCCTGCTCACCACAGAGTAAATCCCATCTCCCAGCTGCTGGCTGCCGAGCCCAGAGCCTCTCTTGCTTCAACACTGCTCAACTCCCCCCCGCAACGTCCGTGGAGGGCAAAGTCTGAGCACCCCAAACTGAATCCGCTCTGGGAGCAAGCAGCCTCCAGGCCCTCTACACTGGACGAGGCAATGGGGAGGGAGGACGCTGCTGGCCCAGCCAGAGCAAACCCTTCCCTACGGATCCAGCCTGGATAAAACCTTTCCCTGTACAGCTGCACAGCTCCATCAGCCACGACTACGTCCCACTCTCACATCTGCAAGCCCAGCCCAAGATGTGAGCAGGGTTTTATTACAGCTCAGCAGGGGCTGAGGAGACCCGTATCTAAGTGGGAACCCAGGGCTCCCACACGTGCTGCTGCCTCCAGCTGAAAAGGTGCCAGCACAGCAGAGATTTGGCCCTTTCCTTTCCCCTGGAATTGTCCCCCCAGCAGACTGGCCAGGGCAGAGTGGGAAAAGGAAAAGAGCTCTGCGCTGGGCTGTGGGCTGCGGAGCGCTGCTGGGCATTGGGACCACGGTGAGCCCCTGGGCATCCGATTGTCCCAGCGTACCGGGGGCAAAATGCTCGCAGGGCTCCGGTTCCGTGGCAGCGGGTGCTGGTGGCGCACGGTCTGCAGTGGAGCTCTGCTGGGGCACAACGGTCAGAGCACTGTTAGTGCCAGGAAGATCCCATCCCATCCTCCCCCCAAGCTCATCAGAGGCAGTAGCAGCGGGATGGGCTCTCTCAGCACGGATGGCGCCTGCGGTTGGGCCACTGTAGACGCCATTTTGCCGTGCGGGCGACACGAAGACAGGAGCGATGCGGGCTGGCGGGATGGCATCACACACCGGGACCCCCTGCTCCCAGCAGCGGTCCCTGCGGCACCACGCAGGGCAGCGCCAAGGGCAGCAGCGTGGGCCCGGCACCGCCATCGCCGGGTCACCCGTGTCCTTATCCCACCCGTGCCCTGTGCCTCCTTCAGCCCTGACAACCTATGTCTCTCTGCCACCTGTGCTTGTATCCCACCCGTGTCCCTCTGCCACCTTCATCCCTGACAATCAGGGCCCCTGTGCCACCCATGTCCCTGACAAGGAGTGTCCTACTGCCACCCGTGTCCTTATCCCATCTGTTTCCCGGGACCAGCCGTGTCCTTATCCCACCCACACCCTACTGCTGCGCTCACCCCAGGCAGTTGCCGCGGGTCGGGGGGCGCACACCTCGGCCGATCACAGTGGCCGCTCCGCCGTCACTGGCCCTTTTCCTGGTCAGGCGCCAAACAACCTGATCCCAAGGGGATGGGAAGCGGGCGATCAGGCCGGGCCTGTACGGGGGCAGCTGCAGCTGGGGATAGCGCCGGGGGGGCAGGAACCGCGCTGGAGAGCGCCGGGGCAGAGAGCGCCTGGCGGGCGGGCGGGACCGCAGCGCACACCAGGCACCCCCCGCGCCCAGCGCCGCTCCCAGCAGCGATCCCTGCAGCAGGCAGGTGACCGCCACCAACAGCGCCACGGGCAGCGCCGACGGCCAGCGCCAAGGGCAGCGCCACGGGCCCGGCAGCGCCATCGCTCTGGGGCTCCTCTGCAACGGCCACCGGCTCGGAACGCGCTGCGGGAGCCGCGCGGCGCCACCTCGGCAGGCGCCGCCTTCTACAGCTCGGGGCGCGCTTCCACCGGCACCGCCGTTCCACCGCCTTCTACTGACAGCCCTGTGCCGCCCGCGCCCCTGGCAGCCACTGTGCCTGTGCCACCCCGCTCCTTATCCCACCCTCGCCTCTGGGCCTGCAGCTTCCATAGCCCTGCCCTGCTCCGCTCTGCCGGGCAGGCACCGTGGCAGGGATGATGCCATGGACCACACAGAACACGGCTCCCCTGAGCATCTCCCTGGCCATGGCCCTGTGGTGTGCTTTAAGTCCAGTCAGCCATGCAGTTTCGCCCTCTCTCTCACTCCCCCCTCTTTCTTCCCCCCGCTCCCGGAGGGATGGGAAGGAGAATCGAAAAGAATGCAACTCCCACAGTTGAGATAAGAACAGTTTAGTAACTAAAGTATAACACAGATCACTACTGCTACCACCAATAATAATAAGGACAAGGCAAATACAAGGAAAGAATACAATTTCTCACCACCTAAAACCAAGCCCAACCACGCAGTGCACCCCCACCCTTCCGGGTCTCTGCTCTCTGCTTTCCATCCTGGGCATGACGTGCTGTGGTATGGAATAGCTCTTTGGTCAGTTTGGGTCAGGTGTCCTGTCTCTGCCTCCTCCCGGCTTCCCCCCCCTCCCTGGCGGAGCATGAGACTCAGAAAGTCCTTGGTCAGGCCAAAACATTCTAAGCCTGGCTTCCTGTGAGCCACAAAGAAGAGATGGAAGACGAGGGTCACAGGCAGCATTTTAGGAGAGAGGTTAAAGAGAAAACCCCAAAAATTTCACTTTCTTTTTTTTCAACCTCGATTTTGAGTGCAGTTCTCAAGGGGTTTAGGTAACAACACTGCTCAGGAACCCCAGATCAACTTCCCTTGCTCTACTCCTAAAATAGCTAGACTTGCCTAACATGAGGAAAAAACAACGTACAGCAGTTACCACTGGAGCCTAGTGCTGTGCAAAGGAAAGCGAGACCCAGCTATAGAAGTTTCCTCACCTCTCCTGCTCACCAGCTGTACTTTGGTCTCTTCCAGCTTCAGCTCCAATCTCTCTCTTTTTTGGGAAGTTCTAACAACTCTTTTGCTTTGACAGCAATTGCTGCCTCATCTCCTGCTCCTCTGTCCAATTCTCTTCTACCTCAGGAGTAGCTCCTCTTGCATCTCGGGAGCAGCTGAAGGAGCAGAGGCACCAAAGCGACAGCAGAGGAGGTGCAGTAGATTCATCTGCCTAAAACAAAAGTTACATTTAAAATCCTGATGGAATCAACTAACTCCATCTCCTTTAACTGCGATCATGGCCCAGTACTGAAACTTAGTTTGTATAGCAGTTATTAACTGCATTTGTAAGGAAAAATAGAACAATTCATGACTTTTGCCCCACTACAATTTCCCTGCTGTGATGGCGTGTGTCGTTTCATAGGAACTCATCAGCATTCCAAAATCTAGACTACAGTTTTGAAATCTGAACCCCAAACCTATCCACTACTCTGAATTCAGAAAGGCCTCTTGCCTCTCTGCAAGGGTTAGATACTTGGGAGCACCGTGTGCAGTTCTGGGGCCCCAACATAAAAAGGACATGGAACTCTTGGAGCAAGTGCAGAGGAGGCCACAAGGATGATCAGGGGCTGGAGCACCTCCCATACAAAGACGGACTGAGAACATTGGGGCTGCTCAGCCTGGAGTAGAGAAGTTGCATGGAGACCTCAGAGCAGCTTCCAGTGTCTGAAGGGGGCCTATAAGGATGCTGGGAATTGACTCTTCATCAGGGACTGCAGCAGTAGGACAAGTGGTTCACGTGGAATAATTAGGGATTAAACTTATATTTAAAATGCATCATTGTCCACACATTAGGGAAAAAATGGACTTTCAGGGCCTCTCGGGGCGAGATGCAGCCACACCTGGTATGCCAGGAATGTGCACTCCACAGCGGTTCCCCTGAGGACACACACAGAGGATGGACTGGGGCACAGATCTCGCAGCCACACTCTGTCCTGACATCAGCAAAAGATGGGAACTAGGTGGTACAAGAAACTGATAAGCTGCATACTTGCTACCCTGAGCCAGCAGTCGGTCCTCTTCTGACAGAATGCAGTCCTCTGTTTGAGCTTTCCTTCATTATAATGTCATTAGAATGCATTTGCATGCTAAAATGCTCTCCCATCTCCAATGCGAACCCCCTCCAAAATGAGATCACCCCTTTTTGAGCATGCGCTCTGGATTTTTGGTGTCATGTACCTTCAAAAGTGAAGTGAGAGAGATTTGCACCAATAATAAAGGTATGTATGACTGGAGTCACTCAAGCTCCGCCTTGAAGGTGAAAAATAGTATAAAATGACCCAAGAGAGGGGGGGATATCAGGGAAGATACCATCGTGGGTGAGTTGAGGAAGATAACATCAACAGACTCCTGGGACCAGTCGACGGGCTGGACCTTTCTTCTCCCCCATAGGGATGCCTGTGGGTAAGACTTGCACTGTATCCAATGCTTCCCCGGGAAAACTTAGAATCCCTGTAGTTACTTTCCACTGTTACGTTTATATTGTAGAGCCAGGCTGTGTTAACTTTAGGGAGCACTTGTATCCATGTAACTATTACCCGCAGGTGCTTCTGCAGACGGTATTTATCACCGGCAATCCATTAGAACCTGTATCTGTTGCCTCAAGAAACTGCACTGTTTCGGCAGCCGATTGTACTTTTCTCACTGAACGCAACCCCATCTCTCAGTGTGGCTGTGAGGGTTCATGAGCACGACTGGACTGGCAGTGTGGTTCGCTATCGGTGAATCCGGGTCAGTAAGGCTCGATATAGCGAACGTGGCCGGACTGGTAGCTGTACATTGGAGCCGTACCCAGCCCCTCTCATATCTAAGGACCAGCTGGAAAGCAAAGGGTTTATTTTCTCCCCTTTAACGCAACAGTTCAAACTGGAACAAGAGAAGTTCAGGTTAGGCAAAAGGAAGAAGTTCTTCCCTGTGAGGGTGCCGAGGCCCTGGCACAGGGTGCCCACAGAAGCTGTGGCTACACCATCCCTGGCAGTGTTCAAGGCCAGGTTGAATGGGGCCTGGAGCAAGCTGCTCTTGTGGAAGGTCTTCCTGCCTGTGGCAGGGGGTTGGAACTGGATGATCTTAAGATGCTTTCCAACCCAAACCGCTCTATGATTCTACGATACTTCACTCCGAACGTACTCAATTGTCAAAAAGCAGCAGACAAGCAATGACAACTACACGTAACACCATCTAGTCACCCAGCAGGCATAAAAACGTACCCATTTCTTTAAAAGCTTAGGATTTGCACGGATGCTGGAAGTATTTGCGTTTGGGGACAGAGCTTTAATTGGCCAAGCAGGATCTAAGGAGGTGACTCTGCCATCAAGTGCATGCAGTTTCTTCAAAGGAAGAACAGCATCCCATAGGGAACGCATTGTCATCCTCCTAAAACAAACAAATGCATGGCTTGTTCAGTTAGGAGAAAACTTCTTGAACTTTTCTGCAGAACTTCAGATTTCACGTATTTCTTATTACTATCAACAGTTTGCCATTTTAACACACTGCACTGGCTAGATAGAATTTATAAGCAATGCAGGTCACACATCTCTCCCCAGGGAACCAGTAACAGAAGATCAAATGCAGAATTGCTGTTTCAAGGCTCCCAGCCTGTGGCTGCCTGAGACCAACTCCTCGCTGTTTCCTGGATGGCCCCAGCACTGGCAGGGACTCTGAAACCGTTCTGGCACAGAGGAATGGCAGACGTACCTTTGAGCTGCTGTCCTGTGTCAGCTCCTGGGACGTGGTTTCTTGCGTGGCCTCCACCTAGTGTGAGAGGACATGCAGTTCGCTGGAGAACTTCTCCATCTACTCAATGACACTGTTCAGAGACTTGTGGAAAGGAGCAAGGGGAGGGTCAACCCTGTGGACACACTCCAGCATCTCTGGAAGCAGTGGGCTGGAGACGGGATGGCCCCTCTTGCCATGGTCCCAGGCTGCCTCCCTGTAGAACAGGGAACTCCACAGCCTCAGACCCATGTGGGGATACAGCACCAGCCATCGGTACCTTGTGTGTGACGTGGCACTGGTCACTGCATCGACCTCCAGGTCTTTTCTCTGCCTCAGCCACTGGAGCTGCCCTTCATAGTCTTTGACCATTGCCTGGACACAGGGAAGGTGCCCACCGTGGGCTGTTACAAACCAGTGCTCCCTGTGAGGGGTACGGTGGAAGAAGACTGGCTGTGGGGCTGAGAACCTGGTCCCAGGAGCTGAGCTGTCATGGTGGTCTGTCACAGGGCATGCCACTGAAAGGCACCCACATTTGGTGGCTACGGGCTTCTCTACCAAATACTGATTTTCCTGACCTGTGGCAGGATTCAGAGGCTTCAGAGGGAGCAAACACATCTCAAAATGTCCATCAGAGAGCGGCTGGAAGCGGACAGAGTTCCCGTTCCATACAGAGAACGGGAAACAAGGCCGACGGAGCCTGTGGTGAGCGGGACTGCGGACCGACCCAGACCAGTGCCACCCCAGCCCCGCTTGGGGAGCCCAGGAGTCCATGAGCTCTCCTGTCCAGCGTGTGGGGCTGACACCTCCTCAGGGTTCAAGTGTTGTAGGGTGCCTTCTTCAGGCTCTCCAGGAGTATCTGCTCACGTGCTAAGAAGTCGTGGTCCTGAAAAGAGAGGAGTGGATGGGATCAATATCAGAGAGTGCCACAGGAATGGGATCAGAGTCCACGGTGGCATTCACAAGTAAGGGAAGTGGCCCAAACCCTCCTTCATGTGGGCAGGCAGCCTTCTGTGGTACCCCCTGGCTGTACGGCCTTCCAGCCCCCGAGCCCATAACCTCATGCTCTGAGCGAGACCCACAGAGGAAGCCTCAAAGAGCATGCCTGCCTGGGGAAGGACCCAGCAGGCAGCTGATGGGAGAGGATGGGGACATCACAAAGGCAGTGTCCAGCAGAACTGGCTTCTCCCACCCAGGGATAGGCTGAGGAGAGGGGCAACCCCGCTGAGCCAAGGATGCTCTCCATGAATCCGAAACAAGCTCTGAGGATCCGCACATCCTTGCTTCTGGTATAGCTCCTCGAGGTGCCCATGGCTTCCACAAACCCACCCAGCCCAGCAGCTCAGACTTAGGACACCCCTCAGCCTGTCCCTATCAGGCTTCACCCAGTCCTGCTCCCACCCAGCTGATTGAAGCCCCTTCCAACCCTGCTCTCCCATCACCTCACCTGCTGGGCTCCTAAATTCAGCAGCTGCAGACTGATGTATGGCAGAAGGCCTTCAACAGTGTATGGTGCCTCTGCTGTTGAGAGGAGACAAAAGAGCATCCCTTTTTTTGCTGCTTGCATGCCCCTGCTGCAGGGCTCTCCCCAACCTCCCAGTGCAAACAGGATTTAACCCACCTCCCTCTTCTGTCTTAACCCCTTGAACCCTTTCCAGGTGATGCCCTGGCACAGAGATCAGCTGAGCTCCTTCAGAGGACCAGGAGGCCAAGTCACATCTGAGGTTTATATTCAGGGGAACAAAAGCAGCCCCCAGGAACACCCCCAGCCTCTGCAGAAGGGAAATACAACTGCAGCTTCAGCCAGCACGTCCCTTGCCATCAGAGGCATGTAAGAAGCCTTACGCAGCGTGACAGGTCCTTGCCCACAGTCTGCGGCGTCACGAGGCTCCTGCACAGCCCCTCGCTTAGCTGCTCAAGCTGTCTCCTCTGGTGAGCCATGCTCAGCTGCTCCGGCCCCAGCCCCAGGAGAGAAGCTGTTGGCAAAGGTGCAGGCCCCTGGCATGGCAGCACTAAGCCAAGAAGGGAAGGTGAGGGGGTATTTGCTTGGTGCAGAAGCTGTTCATGCTGCTTCACCCGCTCAAATTGCTCCTGCATGGCCTGCAGCCTGATCTGGTTCTCGGACTCTATCCTGCGTGCCTCCCACAGGGCTCACTCCCCTTCCTCATACTTCTGGATTGATTGCTGCAAGGCAGAGTGGCTGGGGAGGCTGTGGACAGGGACCCTCACTGCCCTGACGCAGGGCTGCTTTGGGCATCCCCATTATTCCCCTCCTAGGACAGCATTAGGACTCATGACTTTGGGAAGAATGGGAAACCCCACCTTTACTGCTGGCCCCCGTACAGCTGTGAATTGCACCCACATGCCTGGGTCCTCAGGGAACAGCAGGCTTCCTGGGCGGAACCTGGGAAACCAGGTCCCCGGGACGAGTGGAGTTCCTAGGCGGGTCCACACACCTAGGTGCCCTTTTGAGAGGAGTGGGATACATGGGTTCCCTTGAATGTGGGGGCTGGAGAAGGAGCTCCAGTCCCTTAATTTGGTTTCCCCAAATCCTCATGACTTGGTGCCCCCCTCTTAGGGGAGTCATGACCTGCTGGTCAAACTAAAGGGCAAGAAGGAAATGGACTCGCAGTGGAAGCAGGGACAGGTATCCTGGAAGAGTACACGAACACATTCTGGTTGTGTAGGGATGAGGACAGGAAGGCCAAGGCACAGTGAAGCTGAACTAGGCAATGGAGGTAAAGAATAATAATAATAAGGGCTTTTACAGGTAAAGTCAGCCAGGAAAGGAAGGTCAAAGACAAAATGCCCTCTGGTCAACAGGACTGGCAAAGTGCTGACATTAAATTGCTCTGAAGAAAAGCAGCAAAACTTGCACATTAAACCTGCTATTTGCTGTGTCCATTCAAGCCAGGATATGATGAAAGCCCATCAAGAGCCCAAATTAACTTCTCAGAATGCAAACTTCGCAGGATGACCACTATCTAATGCTGACACCTAACACTAACATGGGACACAGCTTCTCCAAAATTGTCTCCAAAAATCTAGCAGTCCTTCTGCACGAATGCTGCCATTTCAATATCCTCATGAAGTACTTCCATTATTAAAACTTGAAGATTATGAAATAGAAAAAGTGGGATTCAAGAAGAATTTGGCCGGGTTTGCATGCACACTCAGACTTTGGCATGGAATGGGTATTTCTGGCAACCAGGTCCCTGGGGAAGGCAGGAATATCGGAGGAAGCACAAGCCCCACTGTATGAATTAGCTGGCAAGACAAAGGAGCTCAAAGAATAACCTCCACCTCCTCCCACTCAGCGCACTTTCATGTCACTGCTTTTATTTTTGCTGAGTGTCTCTCACCAACCCCATCCTGTACTCTCCCAGCCTGGCAAAACCCTCCCTTGGCAGCCCAGTGAGTAAGTACTGCTGGAGCTGCTCACCGCTCCCATCCAGGCAGAGCTCCTTGCCTTTAGAGAGCTAACAAAGTCATTCCTCTACAGAAGAGGGGTCACTTTACTGACTAGAATGGAAAGTCGTTTATTAGAGACTGGTTTAGGAAGGCAACAGTTACCAAGTCATCACTTTTCACTCACTGAGATTGCAACTGAATTGGTGGGGACGAAACTACTTGAAGTAAGAAAAACAGGCCAATTTCAAACCAAAGGTACTCATGTTGCTTTGCACCTTGGTGGCTTTACACAAGATGGGCCAGCCCATGTTCTCTAGAGCACCAGGAGCCACAGGAAATCTCAGACAGTGATCTCCAGAGGGAACCAAACCTCTCCCAAGTGGGAACTGAAGAGCAGTACATGGAGAGGTGCGTGTCTCCTGCCTCCCCTATTCCTCCTTCCACTGCTTCCCAGAGCTAGTCTGACAGAGGACACAGCTCTAGGGAAGGGGGCACCTCCTCAGCCTCCGAGATGTGGAGCCCACCCACCCAGCTCACATCTGACCATCCCACACCCATGGGCTCCAGAAGCTCTTGGAAGAGGAGGAGTACAGGCAGGAAGGGGGAGCAACCTGCTCCCTTTCAAACCCATCCTCCACCAGCTTCCAAATTAAAGGGGCACACAAGTAACACTGCCCTAGGCTTCAGGAACACGACAGGGACAGAGTGGAACAGAGCCCCTGTCCCAGAGTAAAACTGCATCAGAGTTTACCTCCAGCAAGACACATTTATTGGCGCAGGCCAGCCTCGCTGTGGTCTCCATGCAGCAGTGGCTCTCAATTCCATAAAATGCGTGCTTGTAGCAGCCTCCTCGGCCTCGCAGCATCCACTAACAGCAGAGAAAGACATAAACAAATTCCAAGAACGTTAAGCTGAGTGCAGAGGTTTAAATCTGCTCCCCAGGCACATTTGCAGTTTTCAGTCACTAAAAACCTGGGTGTTCAAAGTCACCTGGGAAGCACAGTGCAAGCAAGAGCACATCGCAGAGTAGCTCAGAATGATGACACATGCACCCTGGTGTAAGAAATCCATAGCACACAGATCATGGAATCACAGACTGGTTTGGCTTGAAAGGGACATTAAAGCTCATCCAGTTCCAACCCCCTGCCACAGTGTGACAGTGGTACCTTTCAAGCCACCTTCCTCCACCTGAGGAGACCAGCTGATCCAAAGGAAAGCCTCCACTGAGCAGTGGGGAAAGAACACACAGGTGACCCCTGATATATGCACAGCCTTGCTATGCAGCTGGGAAATTTACATGGGAAATGCTGGTTATTCCACCCATTCCTCAAACAACAGAGACCTCAGGAGAGTCACAAATTCTAGGAGAGCAAGGTCAGGCTGGACAGGGCTTGGAGCAACCTGCTCTAGTGGAAGGTGTCCCTGCCCATGGCAGGGGGTTGGAGCTGGATGAGCCTTAAGGTCCCTTCCAACCCAAACCACTCTATGATTCTACGATATTCTGGATTTCGTAAGACTGGCAAATCAACACTCCTCCTCAAATTTGCAGCTCTTAGGCTGTTTCCCAGAATATGACAGAACACAAACTTTTTAATCTGAGCTATCACTATGAAACTCAAAACTAACGCTTCCAGCCCTGCTCCTGCTTTCACCCGAGACAAACCTCAAACAAACCTCCTGAAGATACTCACATATTGGTGTGAATCTGAGTCAAAGCCACTGCCTGTAACCAATGTCAGCTCCATTTATTAGAGCACTTTACATTCAAGTCTTGCTTTAGCTAAAAATAGCATGCTCCTATCTAAGCACACAGAGCTCCTCTTTATTTTATGAAATTGCTTTACAGTGCTGCATTAAATTCCTGTTCTTTAATAAAAACGGGTTCTCTGCTTTTCTCTCTTGGTCACAGCATTGAGGAAGTTTGACAAGTTTTACTTTAGACATCTCATAGCCTTCTCTGATGCTAAAAATGATAGAAGAGAGAAGTATTTGTCAGAGGGAACAGCAGAATCATCAGTGGGCTCAGGATGTCTCACAAATATTCATGACAATACAGCAGTGGGCTCTTGAAAGTGCCCATGATGAACCAGTTCCTTGACACCAGGCAGTTCACTAGGAAACCCTCGCTGCAGCCACTCACTTTGGGGATTGCCATTCAAAGAACTCTTCAAAAACAAAGTTAGTCATGCAGCAAAGCCAAGAGACAAGGAACTCATCCCTGCCACACCACCAAAATTAGGGATGTGCTGGCATCTTAACAAGGCGCTGATTGCCATAGTTTATTGAACAGGAATGCTGAAGGCCTCACCACCCTCCCAGGGAAGAGCTTCTGCCTAAGATCTCCCTTGACCTGCTGCTCACGCCCTGGGGATGCAGCCCAGCACACTGGGGGGTTCTGGGCTCAAGCGCACACGGAAGCCAGGCCATGGGGACTTTCTCATCACCCAAAACCCCAAGTCCTTCTCCTCAGGGCTGCTCCATCCGATCCCCACTAGGCTGTGGTCACAGTTCCAGAACAACAGCTTCAAATGCCCTCGTGTGCCCTTTCCAGTGGAATGACAGACTGCAGTATCTTTGTTTCAGGGACCTCACAGTGGTGATGAAACCTTCCCACTTCTCGGTGTGGTGTTCTGCTCCTGCTGTGTACCTCAGGAGGCAGGAGTTATTTTAGCAGACAGCAGAATAACAGGAAAGAACAACAGAAAATTCTGTTCCCAGCTCTTGGCCACGGTCACATGCTCACTCTGCAGCAGGATTGTAATAGCTTGAAATGTAAAACTACAGCTTGGAAGATGAAAGTTGGTCTCATTAATGTAATACTGCTTTTTCAAACAATACTTCATTTGGAAATTGAACTACCTGAGGAAGCCTCTACTCTTTTAATTTCAGTTTAGAAAATGAGAGACAATGAGGGAAAGAGAGCATTTACCTTTGTCCATCGACAGAGCTTCACCCCAGAATGGCTCCCAATCAGTCTGTAGCCTGGAAACCAACAAAACAATAATCAAACTATTGATTTGAACCTGCAATCATTCAAACACAAAACATGACAAATGGTGCACCAAATTATTCAACATCACAGTCTCAATGCTGCCCTACCCCATTGGCCCAAGGTGGTGCTGCCCAGTGCCCAGTAAGATAGTGCCCAGTAATAAGAGGGATTTGAGAAGCCGGCGTCATTCACACTGCAGCACCTACACATCAATGGCCCGGCTGTCCCCAAACCAGCACATCTCAACTGACTGCTTTAGGCTGACGTTTATATTAATACTTTCAAGAGAAAAATCAACTTTTAGGTATCAAGCCTCCTTCCTGCCAATCAGCATGAAATTAAGAGGGGAAAAACACCTTCTGCTCAGCACAACTGCCCTTCATCTCCTACAGCAAGTAGCACAGTGATCCTGCTCACATGTCACCATGTGTCTCTTGCATGCTGAGGTCCCAGGGGAGTGTGACTGTGCCCCAAAGTCCCCCACAGCTCCGAGGACACTGAGCCACGAACTACAGTGAGAGCTGCACCAGCTAAAAATTAAGTTGTGTGAAGAGGAAGATGCCCACATGGCTGAGGACACTCCTGTCTCCTCACACTGGCTCTATCCTTGCTGGGGGCTAGGACACAGGTGATTTTAGCCTGACCAGTCCCCTGAAGTGACCCTCCAGGAGACTGTATGGACAGCACAGGGGAAGTGGCTGCAGGAGCAACCGGTGGGGATCCCCAGTTACCTGGCAAAGGGGCCAACTGCCACACTAAGCAGGACTTTGGGGACATCAGCGTCAGGCTGCTCCTATGTCCTGAGCTCCCTCTCCTCATCCAGCTCTGTGGCAATGGACAATATTTCAGCCTTTTCCGCCCTAAATGAATAAACCCCTATACAGCACAGAAGAAAGAACTACTGCAAGCCAAAAAAGCCTTGGTATTTCAAATGGCCGATCATCCAATCCTCTCCTGGAGAAAGACATCAGCACTTCTATCATGGAATTTATAGTCTCAAAAGCCAAATGCAATACTGGGGACACCTTTCTCTCTGACTAGATGAAACCCAGAAGACCCTGGGCAACTTCTGACCAACACCTGAAGGGACAGCCAAATGCACAGCTGCATTTGGCTGCATCACATCCTCTCTCCCACCCACAGTCTGTCCTACTCATTCCTTCAGCATGTCTTTGCAAACAGGCTTGTCCAGCGAGGTCTAATCTCAACTGAGACCTCCATGTGCTCCTACAGTTTGTGTTCTCAAAGGATTTCTTGACAAGAAACCTTTGCCAAACATGAAAAGGATGCTGCAGTCCTGCTCCCTCTACGACAGCTGCCCAAGGCAGGCTCCTTGCTGATGGCAACCAGCACAGCCCCAGCCTTATTTATTTCACTTCTCAGAATCCAGCAGCAGCATTCATGTAAGATCACTCTCCCACGGACGACTTGTCAGTGGAAGTAAGACGGCTGCTTTCAAATGGGGTTTAGATTAAAATTAAATTGGAAATGGGACATGCTCGCCCAGATCTGCTACCGGCTTGTATGAGGGAAGAGAGGAAGCAGCTAAACTGGGCAAGGTGCAAGGTGCCAAGCTCTTAAGTTACTTAAATCAACTTCCACCAGATGGAGAGCCCACAGCTTGCTTTGAAGGCCAAGAAAATTGTCCCCATTCAACATCAAAACAGAGTCTTACAAACTTCAGCCAGCTTTAGTGATGAGAAGGGCTTTACTCATTTTGTTTGCTGCTGCCAGCAGTCCCAGCTATGGTTACAAGAAGAAACAGCACATCCTTGCAGGACTTCAAAACCACTGCATGAAGCTGTTGAACTTGGGCCTTCACCATGTAGGTAACCAAGAGGAAGTGTGATGGCCCTGGTAAGCCACCACAGTGAGCACTGGCCACCCCAAGCTTTTTCAGACTTGGAAGTTACATAAATTAAATCAGAACATTTGCTACACATCTGCTCTAAGTGAGCAGAGTCTTTCCAGCTCTGCAGAGCCTGTTTCTCCAAGCAATTGCTTTATGGCTGGCTTGTAACACTGGCAGCCAGGGCAGTCTGGGCTAAAAGAAAGTACAAAGGTTTCAGCGAGACCGAGCAGTGCTAAGTTCCAAACCAAACATGTGAGGACGCCTGTTCAAGAACAGTCTGAGGGGCTTCTCAGTTCTGTTTCCCCACTGCAGCTTCCGCTGAACAACCCTTGTGAAAGCTCAGGCCAGCTCAGCTCTTCCACCACCTTTGCCACTGCACTGGGGCTCTGCCAAGGGAAAGGATGGAAAACCAACCTTACCAATGGCCCAGAAGTCTGCACCTGCCAGGACTCCCCAGGAACACATTCACTTCTCTGCTCTTAAGGCATATTACCCATGAGCAATCACTCTAAGTGAATATTTGGATACAACACCTTCCAAACAATACGGAGTGTTGTCTCGATGCAACTCTGCTCACAGTCCCAATGCATCTTCAGATATTAAGGCTGAACAAACACAATCCATTTATTATTTCTAAGGCCTAATATTCAAAGGTATCCTTAAATTATAAGCAGGCTCATAGTAATCAGCTCAACTCCTGGCTAAAGTCTTATCTAAGTCTGCGTATCAGTTGATCCTGCTCTAGATGATAACTTCTGAATGAGCTAGAAGCCTGCCAAGCTTCACCAAAATTGTCATTTATTTACTACAGAAAGACATGAATGAAGCTTTTGGGTGAAGAGAGTGTTGTCATGCAGTGACACTAAGCTGATAAACATTTGGTGATTGCTGGCCCTGACAATCCAGCTGCACTTTAATAGGCCATGGGCAGATTTTGAACTCCAGAGGTGGCCAGCACCACAGATGGTGACTGCTCCCTTGTTTGGGGCAAAACATTTCTGTGACCATTGAAACTGCATTGCAGCATTTCAGCTCTGTATTGGAAACAACAGTCCCTAAAAACCAGTCCTTTAAAAGTCCTTTCACTGAAATTCAAAGATTTCATTGAGGAACCCTGCTGTACTCTCAGCCACAAAGGCAGGACACTGCTGACTACATACCCATGTGTCGTGGTTTAAGTCCAGTCAGCCACGCAGCCCCTTCTTTCTCTCACTTCCCCCTCTTTCTTCCCCCTGCATACACTCACCACACCAAGAGTGCATCACACTCAGATGTACTACCCAGCTTCAGGTTCCTTCCCTGCAATGATCAGGTACCAACGGCCCCTGCCTAAACCCCATCCTGCCCCTGGTCACAGCCTGCCATGGCTGAGGGTCCACAGCTGTACCTCTAACAAACCACACCATCTGTCACTTGGTGTGCTAAAAGTCTACCACTAAGACTTCAAAGTCTGGGCCACCATCTGGTCTTTTAGAACCTCAACATGTTTTGTGAGCACTTCTCTCAGAGCTGGCGTTATCACCTCTCACTTCCCATGCTCCTCCTTCCTCCCAGCCTTCTCTTGAGTCAATCTCATTCCAACACCTCCTTCCTCAAGCTCATGTTCTCTCCGGTTAAAAACAAGGAATTACAACCATTGCTGGAGTGATAAGCATCTATCGCCCAGTTATCTGGGACAGGTCAGCGAAGAAAACCACATCACTACCACGACTTAGCCCAGGAGTGACACTGTGTAAGTGTCACTTCTGAGACTTTATGGGTATTTATCATTTCATATCTGTACAAAGGACCATGAAAGTGTAAATAATAACTTTGATATTTCATACAGCTTGTAATCTGTCAGCCCCTTATGGCTGGTTTTGAAGTATTAAAGGAGATACAGGTAAACTACCACCAAAAATCAACTGAGGACGTCTTCTTTTCACAAATGGGGTTATCTCCCATCCAAGCCTCCTTCATGCCAAAGACATCAGGAAGTTCATACAAACACTTCACAGCCCACCCTCCGACTGTTGCCATTACGACGGAAACCACAGATTTCTTGAGTATCAGAGCAAAATTTCAGAAATAAGGAGCCCCAGAAGAAAAAAGAAAGAGAAAACCCACCCAACCAACCAAAAACCAAACCAACACAAAACAAGAGACTCGGAGGTTCAAGGGCAAAACAGTTCCTAGTAAGCACTTCTAAAGGAAATAGGAGAGTAGACCATTTAGGGACAGAGGTTATTACCTTCCCTATTCATCTTGAATAAAACTCTGGCTCACGCTTTCAGGGAGGCTGCTCAGGAAGGTGTTTTCTAATGACCAGTAACACAAGATGGTCCAAGCGGTTTCCATCTTCTACTTCCTTCCACTCTGCGGAATTTTTAGGCAGGATTTCATTGCTTTCTCTAACACAGCAGAACTTCCCTCAAAGGCAGCGCTACAAAGTACCTGTCATTTGTTGGGTTCAAAAGCTCATTTCTGGAGACTTGATCTATCAGCAAGATGCTTCAGCAGTAAAATATCAATCATAGAATCACAGAAGGGTTTGGGTTGAAGGGACCTCAAAGCCCATCAAGTTCCAAGCCCCTGCCACAGGCAGGGGCAGCTCCCACCAGGTGCTCCAGCCCCCAGAATATCTCCATGGCCTCCTCTGGAATCGCTCCAACAGCTCCACGTCCCTCTTGCGTTGTTGCCCCAGACCTGGATCAGGACTGCAGGAGGGGGTCTCCCCAGGGGGAGAATCCACTCCCTCAGCTGCTGCTCATGCTCTGGGGGTGCAGCCCAGCACAAAGGGGGGTTCTGGGCTCAAGCACACACTGAAGCCGGGTCATGGGGAGCTTCTTGTCACCCAACACCCCCAAATCCTTCTCCTCAGGGCTGCTCCATCCATTCTCCCCCAGCCTGTGTTTGTGCTTCGGATCGAGCTGACCCACGTGCAGGACCTTGCCCTTGCTGAACCTCATGAGCTTTGCACTGGCCCACACATAAGGAAGGAAGGAAGGAGATAAAAATCTTCATCTTTTTACTATTAAGTATTAAACAAAGAGCTTCTCCTCCCACAGGCTACCATTTAACCCAGAACTAGGCCCAGCCATTCAACTGAAAAAGAAAGGCACCATCTGAGCACAGAGCTGTGAGCTGCTCAGAGCAAAATGCTATGCAGGATTTAGAAGTCGACACATCCTGGCCTGTCTGCTCTACAATCTCATGCCACGTTAATTCTCCCAGAAGAACCAAAGCTGCGTCATGGAACACACAGAATCATATCATAGAATGGTTTTTGTTGGAAGGCACCTTAAAGAGCGCCACATCTGGTTCCAGCCCCCTGCCATCACAGTATTAAAAAGGCAGTGATTGACTTAAGTACAAAAGAAACATTCTGCCCAAGACAGCCTTCAGATACAGGAAAGGTCCGTCTGAATATCAAGGGTTTGCCTCTTGTGCCTCTTACAGCAATGTCTGAGGAAAGCATCTGAACGTAAGAACAACAAGTAAAATTGCCTTTCTGGCAGGGCAGCGACACTTTGCAATACTCATTTTTCCTCACCGGGATGCCAATTCCCCTCCCCAGTCCCAACGGAAAGCCTGTAAGGAAAATCATCAGCTGTTTTTCTCTGAGCTGCACCACCTGACTCGCTCAGTTTGGCAAGTGACTGGCTTCAGGTATTTCTTGTGGGAAACAGAATTCACACCCTGGGAGATCTACTTATCTGCTTAATAAACATTTCATATCTATTATTTAGGGCTTGAGTAGTGAGAGCAAAGCTGACTTCGCACAGAGCAAAGTTCTCAAGTTCTAGTGAGGTCCTTTCCAACCCTAACTATTCTATGATTCTATGATTTAGCAGAAAGTCCAGCAGTAAACCCAAGACAAATTACAGACTTTCTATAACAAATCAAGCAAGCAGTGATAAGAGCCAGCTTTTCAGGCCCTGGAAATACCACACCACCAAAAAACTCAGGAGTCATCCTCTGGTCTGCAGGTGAAGGCAAAAAGCCCACCTCTTCCCTTTCACTGCCATCCAGGCAGCACAACAGGCAGCAGCAGCCCATAGTGTATGGGAAAGCAGAAGCCCATTTTTGATGAGTCAAGAGCAGAGGATATCTGACACAGGGCACAGACACAGGCAAGGACCTCAGCATTCTGTGGGATCCTTATGAAGTTCAGCAAGGCCAAGGGCAAGGTTTTGCATGAGGGTTGGGGCAATTCCAGGCACAAACACAAGCTGAGGGACAACAGATTGAAAGTAGCCCTGAGAAGAAGGGGGGCTGGTCTATAAGAAGCAACCCATGACCCAGCTTCAGTGGGTGCTTGAGACCAGAACCCCCCTGTGTGCTGGCCTGCACCCCCAGAGCGTGAGTCAAGAGACTGGATTCTCCCCCTCTGCTGTCCTCTCGGGAGACCCCCCCTGCAGTCCTGATCCACCTCTGGGGCAACAGCACAAGAGGGATGCGGAGATCTTGGAGCAAGTCCAGAGGAGGCCATGGAGATGCTGCAAGGGCTGGAGCAGCTCTGCTCTGGAGCCAGGCTGAGAGAGCTGGGCTGGGGCAGCCTGGAGAAGAGAAAGCTCCTTAAAGGGAGACTTTAGAGCATCTCCTGAAGGGCCTGAAGGGGCTACAAGAAACCTGGAGAGGGGCTTTGGACAAGTGCCTGTATGGAAAGGCCAAGGGGAATGGCTTTAACCTGCCAGAGGGGAGATTGAGATGAGCTCTTAGGCAGAAGCTCTTCCCTGGGAGGGTGCTGAGGCACTGGCACAGGGTGCCCAGAGAAGCTGTGGCTGCCCCATCCCTGGCAGTGTTCAAGGCCAGGTTGGACACAGGAGCTTGGAGCAACCTGCTCTAGTGGTAGGTGTCTGTGCCCATGGCAGGGGGTTGGAACTGGATGAGCTCTAAGGTCCCTTCCAATCCAAACCACTCTGTGATTCTATGCCAAGGCAGAGGTGTCACTGCCCCTCAGACAAATCTCATTTCAAGTGTTTCAAAAGATTGCTTACAAACTGCGTACCAAACTAATCCTCTGCTACATCCAAATGTGACCCACAGGACATACAACTGCCACTTCTCCCCTCTGTTGTTCTCTCTCCAGAATGTCAAGGTGCCCATTATATCCATGTGTTTTCCATTGTATTACATCAAATACTCTTCAAACTAACCCTGCAGAGGTAAAAAAAAAAAAAAAAAAAAAAAGACGACCTAAACACCATGCAAAGTAGTATTCCCTATGTTAATTTATCATTTTTAGCTACATGGATCAATACTTTCATGTGCCTTGGCTTAAAAATCACGTTCCCGAGAAGTTTCTACTCCCAGAAGGAAAATGACACCCAGAATATCCCAGTTCTGCCTCAACATCTTTCCTCCAAACAGGAGGGAAACCCTGGCCTTCTCGTGGCCCCATCCATCAAAAGGTTCCAGGGCCTTCTAATCAATGAAAGGCACAAACTTTAAGAAAACAACAATCAAGGGCTGCAGCCAGGACTAACAGAACCAGCGCTGAGGGAAAACGTTGGCAAGGCTGTCAGACAGAAAGCCTGCCTGGCAGCAAGGAACACTGCTGCAACATTCCCAGTGGAGCTGTTAGAGGGAGCATTAAAGTTCATGGATTACACAAATGAAGAGCTGAAGTTCACACCCACAGAGCTCTGGAAGCAATACTGCAGTGGCAAGAGGACAGACAGAAAAGCTGACAACCTGTCCCTTAGTTCAGGCTCATCTGCCAGTGGCACCACAGGCACGAACCACCTGCGGGGTTCAGAAAAGTGGATTAGGCATCAGGCTGCCCACAGGAACAGCACTTGGCTCCTTGCAAAACAACCTTCTACAGGACTAAAACATACGGGGAGAAACCAGGACAGAGAGCAGGCTTCCATGCAGCTACTCCTGAACACAACAGAAGAGGAGAGCCCTGCTAGTGCATGGGGGCATCTTCCTGCTCCAGGCACAAAGCTCTGGCTGGCACAACCCAGCTGAACAGATGGCAACAGCAGTTTGCTCAGCCCACAGATGAAAGGCCCTGCCAGTCTTACACAGCACGGGATACTCTCACTGCTCTCAGTCACAGGGAGAATGGCTTTGAGCATGTGCAAGTGAGCACAAAGATGAATACTGGAACCTTGGATTGAGTCATCTGTAAACCAGCAAACACCCCAACAGCAAGAAAACCTTGTTACACGTAGCTACTAGAGTCAACAGAAACACAAGCTCCATACCCACTCCAGTTCAGCACAAAAGCCTGAAGCAAAAAGCAGACAAGGGTTGAAGCGTTACAGCTGAGAGATGGGGATCTTGGCAATCCATTACCCCTCCAGGACTGCCAGGGGAAGTGTCCCGATCCACAGCAAAATCTCATGGCATGTATTTGCAGGAAGTGCCCCTGCAATGGGGAAGGCCCCTGAGAAGCCCTCTCGGAAGACAGACTTCTACTCCCAGAACAGAAATCTTTGTGACTACTCAATAACCAGCTGGAAGGAAGTCTCCATCCACACGTATCTCCCCACGCGGCAGAGTAACAGAAGGTCCCTCACCTTATGCTGAGGCAGCAAGCACTAGCTGCCAGCCAAAGGAAGGATGCTATTCAAGCAGACCTGCAGCTCAGCCTCCACAGGGGGAATACTGCACTTTCTTTTGTTTGAAAAGTCAATGCTGAGGTTTTTGGACATATTCAACAGCATTTGAAAACCCAAATTCACGCAGACACGTAATAAGGGAAGACTTCTGCTGCTATCCAACCACCTCAGCCTGCGAGGGCACTGCACATCTGTGAAATACAAGTGGGTAATGATCCTATCAACATCCCATTTTCCTGTAGTTCAACATCAGCCAAAATCCTCACAAATAAAACAATTCACAGATCACAGCTCTAAAAATACATCTGCAGGGCTCCAGAGGGGTTGAAGGTTGCTTCCCTGAGCAACTGCTGTGCTGGAGGGAAAGCTTTACAGGGGGTCATTAAACCACAACTCCATCTGCTGCACAGTTCTGCCAACGTTTGTCTGATTTGGGAAACTTCCTTGGACACACCATAAGGACTGATTCCCAAAGGAAACAAAAGAAAACTAACAATGTGCCTGTCTCTACCCAAAAGTCACCCCCTTATAGTCGAGAATTGAGCCATATAGTCACACTTTTATTCCTTTCTTCTGTGCTATGGCAATCACAACTAAAATCCAGGTAAACGTGATTTAAGCAGTGACCCAAAGCCCCACTTGCCAAAGTCACAGGCCAGAAAGTCTGGAATAACTCGCCACTTCACCCTCTGAAGGGGGACACAGCCCAGTTCCATGCACACAACCACACCAGCTGCTTTGCCACCAAAGCCTTGTGCTTCACACCTGGGCCCTCCTCCATGTTTGTTCTTAGCAGATGATACATAACAGTTCTCTTCCTTTAAAACCTACCAACCCATCCTTGTTTGGGCAGTGCTGATGGGTCACAGACCAGCCCAACTGAGCTGGGTCAGACTGACCCCCCCACACAGGGGGCACAGATCCAGCCCCAGCCTGCCACCAGACACTGGCAGAGGCTCTGCCAGTGGCAAAGAGGAACATCATTTCCTTGTGCAAAAGCTGAACTGCATTATTACAAGGAAATGTTTTTCACAATTACACTGAAAAAAACCCAGATGGTTTGGCACACATGTTAGTACTCCATGCAACACAGAAACAGTTTAATGCCATGTTATAGCATCCAGCTCCTTCTGTAGAGCTGAGAGAATGCTACTTCTGCTCTCTTAGTGCCACTCTTCTGTTGAGAAAGCTTTCTGGAAAGACTGCAGCTCATCTGCACATCCACAGCACCTACCAAAATGCAATCCCCATCTCATGCCAAGCCTCTGCAACCCAACAGCAAGAGAGAGACGCCAGAAGAGCACTTCTGACACACAAACAAGGACAGGTGAATGCTCTGCCTGCTTTGGCAACACAAGTATCAGCAAAGGAAGCAAAACTGTGCCTCACTTTGTAAGAGGAAAGAAAAAGCAGCTCCCACCGTCCAAAGCTGCCCTTCACACAGAGCAGGGGGACACTGGACAAGGTGAGGATGTGTTTGCAGTTGAGAGCCACCTACAAACTGCACTGAGCACTGCAAGCAAGAACTTGGAGAGCTGCTGCAGTTGCAGGCCCAGCCTGCGGGGCTTGACCCACAGAACACGAGTGCAGCCACTGCACCTCCTAACACCTGATTCAAACCCATTCATTTGATGACACACTGCACTCCCACAAGACATCCTTGTGCTACTCTCCTTGGATACAGCAATGAAATCAACAGGCCACTTGCTCCAAGCTTCTCCCAGCAACAACCCTCAGCAGATAACTGTGTGCATTGGTTTGCGGGCATCTCTCAGCTGTGTTATCTGGCTGACAAGCACCCTAGAACATGCCCAGGAAAAAAAGCACCTGAGCAATGCAGCACAAAGCTTCTGGGAAGCGGGAGGCAGATGGGCTGAGCTGCTGCAGGCCAAGCCCTGGCCATCTCCAACCACAGGAGCTCAAGAAAAGGCTGCAAACAACACTGGGGGTGAATTTCAGACTTCCAGGCTTTTTTATAGCCATCAGCTCTGCTTCACTCCCCTGTTACTGACTAACTTACTGCAGACTCAAGAACAGCAAGGGCTATGGCATCTACCAGCCAGGGCAAAAAGAACAGTCTTCATTCACAGACCTCATCGCCCTTTACAGGCTCATCAACAGAGCCAGTACAACACCACATGCCAAACACAAGGTCCAGCCTGAGCTTACCTTTAAAGCAGCTTTTCTTTTTTCCGCCCTTATTTATCAGGGACTTCCAAGTCCTACCCAGAAAAGGCAAGCCTCCAGAGCTCTTGTAATGTTATTAGAATCCTTTTCAATAGACAAGATTTAGAGAAGATTTGAAGGAAAGGGTGAAGTGTCCCTGTGACAAATCCAGATTTTAATGCTAGAAGCAGTTGCCAAGCAGTTAAAGGATATTTATCAAAGCTGCTTTTAAAATGTAGGCTCACACTGAATCCTGAGCCACAGCAGCAGAGGTCAAAGCCCAGCCCAGCCAAATGAGCTGCTGCAGATAAAGGCACAGTGTTCCTAGAGGAATCATTCACACATTAAAAGTTCCAGGAAGCTTCTGGAGGCTCCAAACATGTACATCAGTTTTAGCTGATTTTAAATCTGACAGTTAGGTACCCCAGCCTCAGGCACGTAGCTTAAAATACAGCTAACCGTCCTTGTAGACTCCAAGAAGTTTCCGCCTGCAACTCAAAGTTGCAGACAACTCTTTTTCTGTAAGCCTTAGACCTTAAGCACCTTCTATCTTAACACTCACTGCCTCATTTCAAATAGAACTTCACCAGAAGTTTCTTCATCCAGTGTCAGCAAGGTTTGGTCTTGCACAGCCCTCCCATGCTCACAAAGAGGGTGATGGACAGTCCCAGTGCTGGTGAACACCTTCCCATAGAATGGCTTTTCAGGGGAGAGTGCCAAAGGGGATCAGGAAACATCCCCTGTGGCAAATGCACGCAGAAGGAAACAAACTTCTTGACCATATATTGTTTCCTGTAAACCCCATCTCGTTCTTGCGCTCTCTCTCACACACACACACCTTTTTTATTTACATTGCAAATGTGACCCTCAGCATCATTACACTTTTTGTTTGGGAAATCAAGAACATTAATCTCAAAACTGTGTCAAGAGAATATGCCCCTTTGACTGCTTTCCAGCCCATCAACAGAAAATTAGGGTATTAACATCGCTGTTACTCATGCCTGCACTTTATAAATACAAAGGTTAATAAAGCCATTTCATTCCCTGGGAACAAGTCTAGATTGATCTGTCTTTCCAGTTTATCACAGTCTCCCAGCTGTGGGAAATAATCTGCCTGAAGAAATGGTGTCCCTGTGATTAACAGCAGCCCTGCAGGCCACAAACACCCATTAGAGCTCACATGTGATCTGATAAATACATTTCAGGGCAGTAACTTTGGGGGACAGGGAAAATGTGTCACAGCTGTAGAAGTCCACTTAGGTACTAAATTCACTAAGAACCACCACTGCCTTCTCCTGGTGCATGAAAGCCATTTGGAGAACTGGTTCTAGGCCTAGAAACAAGCAGCTGGAAGGGTGGTAAATGCAGAGAAAGCCCAGACCTTCACCCACCTACTTGTGCATCATCCATCCCTGCCTGCCACCACAGCCTTGGATCACCAGGCACCCAACAGAAGCAGCCTCAGACCTCCCCGAGTCCTACCACCCACTGGTAATTACCCACAGTCCTATTACCCACTGGTGAACTCCCACCCCCAGCAATTCCCCTCATGATACCACAGGCATTATCTGCACTCACATCAAGGTTTGGGTCCAGCTCAGGACCCTGACCAGCATCATCTGCAACTACATCCCCTGCAGCAAGCTCCAAAAGTTGAATTACTCGGCAAACAAAGGGCTGGCTTTTAGCAGCTCTGAAGTAGACACCACCACATAGTACGTGATTTGGTAAACCAAGTGTAGGATTTACTCGTGTATCAGCCACCATTTCATATATTTGAATGCTTTCCTGTTGCCACCCAACCTCGTGCCAATTTTTGTGCTCACTCAGTGCGCAAAAGGCACCATCATCTTCAACTGTGCACCTACACCTTCAGAAGCTCTTTGAAACCCCACCTCTGTCCCAAGAGTAGCTCCCTGAGAGTAGTTCCTAAGTACAATAGCTACAACTGACAGGAAAAAGAGCTTCTGGCATTCACCTTGAACTACTGAATTCATCTGCCTCACCCAAACGACTGCAAGAACCCTGCATCTGTCTCAAGCCCTTTGATGATACTTTGTGAAGTGCAGTGAAGCACAGGGAAAAAAGCAGTAGAACAGAACTCAGCCTTGACTTCCATCAGGTCAGGCAACAGGAGATGGATACAAATTTAAATTAAGATCACCTGCAGAGATGTGAGGAAACATTTATTAGATAAAACTCCACAGCTTCACTGACAGCCCACAAAAAGCAGGACAACAAGAAATTCTGACCATCTGTGACTGCATATCTGCCTTATTCACAAGTGATTCTCACTAGAGGCACTACTTGCCAGCAGAAGGGATCAAAGCTGGATCCTAAGTTGCTGCAAATTAACCATATTGCACAGGCAGAACCTGCTATTCCATCTTCTATATGCAGAAAGGTTAACAAACAACACTGATATCCACAAAATCTGTGCTCAAAACTGTTTAGGAACACTTCAAACCCAAGTAACTTTGTGTATGAAGAAGCACCTGATAGAGCCCTGAAGTACACCAGCTCTCTTTAAACTTGTTAGCTTGTGCCTGGATAGTTCAGCTACAAAAACCCAAAGCATTGCCTGGGCTGGGAGGGATTACTGCAAGACAACAGATGACATCAGTGTAAAACAGGTGTCAGACTCATTTTATACAGTTCAGCATTCTGCAAGAGGAAACACGGCTCAAGGGACAAGGCAGCTCATGTGGAAAAGAAAACTTCCTGCTGCACAAACAGCCACTGACATGAGGATGTGACTTAAACCGAGATTTAAACAACCAGATCTCCCTGCCTGGGAGCAGGAGAGGCTGATCAGGCTAAATTACTTTCATAAATGCACATCATCCTGCTCTTGCATATCAAGTCTTCAGTATTTATTTTCACTATAGTAATTAACTGCACCTACGGGACCATTTTACAGTTCAAGTGTTTGCACAAACCTGCTGCGGGTCAACGTGTGCATTCCCCATGAGATTCAACACCCAGACACAGTCATTCCTCCTCCAGCTAACGAAGGACAGCCAGCAGCTCGGGCTCCTCAGGATATATGTACAGACCTATCTCCTGCCATGGCCCCACTCAAGAGAGCTGAGGACTTAAATGAAGTCACTGCTGGAAGCCCTTTCACCTCTACCTACTCTGGTTACAAAAACATGAAACCAGAAATGTAGATTATATCTAGGCTGATCAGACACGCAGAACAGGAAGAGAGGGGCCAGGAATGAGAATTACACCATTAAAATCTTCAAAATTAACCCAAAATCCTAGACATGACTAGAGCAGCGCAGCTCAGTGGCACAGAACCATAGAATAGTTAGGGTTGGAAAGGACCTTAAGATCATCTAGTTTCAACCCCCCTGCCAGGGGCAGCGACACCTCCCACTAAACCATGCCACCCAAGGCTATGTCCAACCCAGCCTTGAACACCACCAGTGATGGAGCATTCACAGCTTCCCTGGGCAACCCTCACCACCCTTACAGTAAAGAATTTCTTCCTCATATCCAATCTAAACTTCCTCTGTTTAAGTTTGAACCCGTTACCCCTTGTCCTCTCACTATAGTCCCTTGTGAAGAGTCCCTCCCCAGCATCCCTATAGGCCCCCTTCAGATATCGGAAGGCTGCTATGAGGTCTCCACGCAGCCTTCTCTTCTCCAGGCTCAACAGCCCCAACTTCCTCAGCCTATCTTCATACGGGAGGTGCTCCAGTCCCCTGATCATCCTCATGGCCTTCCTTTGGACTTGTTCCAACAGTTCCATGTCCTTTTTATGTTGAGGACACCAGAACTGCACGCAATACTCCAAGTGAGGTCTCACAAGAGCAGAGTAGAGGGGCAGGATCACCTCCCTCGACCTGCTGGTCACGCTCCTTTGGATGCAGCCCAGGATACGGTTGGCTTTCTGGGCTGCGAGCGCACACTGCAGTCGGCTCATGTTCATTTTCTCATCGACCAACACCCCCAAGTCCTTCTCTGCAGGGCTGCCCTGAATCTCTTCTCTGCCCAACCTGTACCTGTGCCTGGGATTGCTCCGACCCAGGTGAAGGACCTTGCACTTGGCATGGTTAAACCTCATAAGGTTGGCATCAGCCCACCTCACAAGCGTGTCAAGGTCCCTCTGGATGGCATTCTTTCCCTCCAGAGTATCAACTGAACCACACAGTTTGGTGTCATTGGCAAACTTGCTGAGGGCACACTCAATCCCACCGTCCATGTCACCGACAAAGACGTTGAACAAGACCGGTCCCAACACTGATCCCTAAGGGACACCACTCGTTCCTGGTCTCCAGCTGGACATTGAGCCATTGAGCTCAGTGTGTGCGCCCATCCAGCCAGTTCTTTATCCACCGAGTGGTCCACCTATCAAATTGATGTCTCTCCAACTTAGAGACAAGGATGCCATGTGAGACAGTGTCAAACACTTTGTTCAAGTCCAGGTAGATGACATCAATTGCTCTACCCCTGTCCATCAGTTCCGCAGCCCCATCATAGAAGGCCACCAGATTGGTCAGGCAGGATTTCCCCTTAGTGAAGCCATGCTGGCTGACACCAAGCACCTTGTTGTTTTTCATGTGCCTCAGCATCACAGAAAGGAAGATCCATGGCTTTAGAGCCTCCTGTCTCACCAGCTGACCACAGCTCATATACAAAAGGGCCAGGACACTTCCAGACACAAGAGTGTACTTCCAGCTCCTCAACACCTGCACTCTCAGGATTTCACCATTTGCAGAGCCAGGAGGGCAGCATCCAGCTGTCATGGCAGAACAACTGTTTGTCATCGGATCAGAAACCGCAGCTCACCGCTGCAGATGAGTGTCTTTGCGTGGCAGCACTTGTCACTGACAGCTGGTGGTGAGTACACACAGGCAGGAGAAGAGAAAGCACAGCCACACAGGGAGAGATTGAGCCCTTCTCCCTCCAATCAGTTCATCTTCTCTTGCAAGCTGCAATGCACCAGGTCCATACAAGCTCAGGGGCAGGAGCTCTCACGCAGCAGCCTGCCTTGCCCCACATCACTGGAGCTACTCTCCTCACAGAGCTTATTACAAGCAGTGGGAAGGACTTCACCTCCTTTCCCCTCCCCCTAAGGTAAGGAACAGAGATCCTGTGCTCTCCTCCAGAGCACGCAGCCTCCTGTGATTCAAGGCCTGGAATTTCAGGAAAAAGCTGTGAGAAGGCCACAGTATAGAGCCATGCAAGACAAGGAAGGTGCAGTTACAGACAGAGGTAGGTTTGTTGAGGAAGGGAGGGAGAGCAGCTCGAGGATTCACAGGGAAAGACCCCACCACAGAAAGACTGCTAAGGGGGAAATAGTCAGCAGGTGGCAACACAGACATCCCAGGTCCCTCCTGGGCACACCCTTCCCATCCCAACTGCCAGCTGCTCAGCCACCAAAAAGGGTGGGGAACACAGGAAGCCTCAGCCTAGCACCTATGTGTACCCTCATTCCTTCCTGTGTGCTAACCAGATAAAGGAGTCTGATGTATTCTGTTGGCAGGCTGAACACAGAAAAACAAACATGAACAGACCCACACAGGAAGGGAGACAGCAACACCCTGGCATAAAGCAGGATTATGGTTGTCTTTGCCAGGCTCAGCACAGGTCAGATCAAGCTCCCACAGGCAGATCCAGTAACAAGATTTGTGTTTAGACACTGGACATCACAGCAGAGGTGGATATTCAGATCTCAACAGTGGAAGTCATTTTCCCTCTGACTACAATAAAAGCTTACGACTGCAGTACTTGCTCAGTGAACAAGTCCCTGTTAGCCAGGAAGTATATCTAACACACCTCCAAGTATAGTCTCGTCTGCGGACAGGTTCTCCAATAGCTCCTATTTTACTCTCCCTTTAACTACATCCAACCAATGCAAATCCAGCAAGTGTATTTTAATCAATTCAACTGATCACTGACAAAGACCCAATAGTTCCACACTCTCTGTACCAGCCGTACCTTTGCTTCCTTCATGTGCCTCATGATATTGCCAAGATCTTCAACATCAACAACAGATTTTGCCTCTCCAGCTTCCTCAGCATCAGCCTCCTCCTCACTACTGCTTTCAAACAACTCCTCTGCCTGTGTAAGAGAATGGAGAAAAATCCAAGTGAGAAATGTATCTGAATGTTAAACATTAGATCTTAACACTCGGCAAAGATACTGAAAACCAAGGAACAGTCTACCAAGAACCTGTAGAATGTGTACAAGATGCATTTAAACCTGGGGTTTTCTTTGGTGTGTATTTAAGAGTTTAGTAGCACAGACTGCCTGAAGCTCAGCTCAGCTTTCTTGCCTCCAGATCATTCCCTTTCCCTCATGCGCCCATCTGATCCCACGACAGGCACAGAAGTCAGACTCCCACTGCGTACTGTGATCATCTGGAAGCCTAAAGCCCTTCAATTCCTTCAAGTGCCCCTTGGTGTCTGATGAACAGGGAGTGAGAGATCTGCTTTCCATGTCAAACTCTTCACAGAGCAGAAACATCATCTCCCTTCTTGTACACAGGCAGGGTCCAGCAGAAGAGCACTGGTGCTACAGCAGTGTTTATGCCTCCTGCAGCAGGCAGCACCCTCAAACCCACTGAGCCAGAAGAGACCTTGTTTTCCTACAAAATTCAACATGGCCATCATAGTCATTTCCAACACACAGCAAATGCCTTGCCAACAGGATTCAAGTGCCACAGCAGCTCTGGGTCTTGCACTATAGAGCAAGAGAGAGGATTTCTTATTCAAGCCTGCAATCAACAAACACCAGAAGACACACAAATGATTACAGACACACATTCAGAGCAAATACAGGACTAGCTGGAATGGGTTGCCCAGGGAAGTTGTGAATGCTCCATCGCTGGCGGTATTCAAGTCCAGCTTGGACAGAGCCTTGGGTGGCATGGTTTAGTGCGAGGTGTCCCTGCCCATGGTAGGGGGGTTGGAACTACATAATCTTAAGGTCCTTTCCAACCCTAATAATTCTATGATTCTAACACTCCCCAACTGCCTTTGGAGAAACCCTGGGATGCAGGCAAAGCACCTAAATTTCCCCAAGTTGAAATGGAAGTGGGTTAACTGCTCACAGACAACTAAACGTGAAGTGACTTGGCCACGAGACAAAGCAAAGGTTCTGAAGAGAACCCAGACTGCCTCCCTGGAGCATGTATATACACATACATATACCTCCCCCTACTCAAGAGGAAGGCTCTCCTCATCATACACATGCCATCTAGCCTAGGTCCATCAGCCATCACTAATTCTTTGCTCCTTTTTGGGTGGCTTATTCTACTTGTTACCTGCCATGGGATCTCATCCCTCTTCCCCCTCTGCTCCAGAAAAAAGAAGTATCAAGCTCCCATGGCACCCCTCTGGGCTGTAGGAGAAAGGACAGAAGTCAAACAGTGCTCTACAGGGTACTAAACCAGAAATAAGGTCCCATAGGTTTGGCCTTTACCTCAGTATTCTCATATTCCAATGCCTCATGTTCATGATCTGAACTCTCCGTGCTCTGCTTCCCTGGAGATTTGCACTTCCCTTTCTTGCACTTCCCACTGCAGGGCTTCTTTTCCCCTCTGCAGAGGGCCTGAAGCCGACTGACAAACTTGGCTTTCCAGCCTTCAAAGTCAGCCTCAATGGTGCCATGCTTGCTCTGGGCCACATTACAGTCCCCCTCAGCATGAGTCATGACCTGGCTGGCGCTGAGCATCCACAGCCACCTGTCAATGTTTCTTCCAACCTGGGATAAGATCGAAGTTAGAGGGAAATTAAATGAAGGCCAAGTTAAACAAAGCAGGCAACTAAGAAAGCAAAGACCAAGCCTGGAAAGAGGGCTGCAGAGGACTGCAGGACAGGGACTTCTGGACTCTCCCTCACCTGCTGGCTCAGATCACACAGTCTGAACACCACCACACCTGGATTAGACATTACGAAGAAAATGCTTCCCTGTGAGGGTGCTGAGGCCCCGGCACAGGGTGCCCAGAGAAGCTATGGCTGCCCCATCCCTGGCAGTGTTCAAGGCCAGGTTGGACAGGGCTTGGAACAACCTGCTCTAGAAGATGTCCCTGCTCGTGGCAAGGGGTTGGAACTGGAAGAGCTTTAAGGTCCCTTCCAACCCAAAGCATTTTATGATTTCAAAACACCTCTGCTACCAAACCCATGGGGCAAGAGGTGAGCTCTGTGAACAAGCTCCTTTATGCTATGCTTGGTCAAAACAGCCACATGCCTAACACATTTCCTGTGGCTCCAGTTACAAAACCATAACCAGGTGATAAGTCATGCCACTTTTCTGACCAAGATGAAACTCATTTCAAGGCCCAGATACTGCCATATGCCCATTTCTGTGCGCAACCTGTGCCAGTGTCTCACCACACTCACAGGGAAGAATTTGTTTCCTAAGGGCCACTCTCAATCTCCCCTCCGGCAGGTTAAAGCCATCCTCCCTTGTCCTATCCCTACAGGCCCTTATCCAAAGCCCCTCTCCAGGTTTCTCATCAGCCCCTTCAGGCACTGGGAGCTGCTCTAAGGCCTCTGCAGAGCCTTCTCTTCTCCAGGCTGAACCAGCTCAGCTCTCCCAGACTGGCTCCAGAGCACAGCTGCTCCAGCCCAGGCAGCATCTCTGCAGCTCCATCCAACAGCTCCACATCGAATGCGTTGTTGCCCCAGAGCTGGATGCAACAGAGGTGGGGGTCTCACCAAAACAGAGTAGAGGAGGACAACAACCTCCCTCAACCCGCTGGCCATGCTCTTTTGGATGCAGCCCAGGATGCCATTGGCTTTCTGGGCCAATTCTCACACAAACTATCAGTAAGGGGCAGGTATGCAGCATTTAAGATAGCTCAGCCTTGCAGAGAAGCAGAAATCAAAGAAAGGTGCGCAGGAGATACTTACTGTGTTGTAATGATCAACATATGCAGAGTTTCCCAAGACAAACACAGCATATCTCAGGCCCTTCAGATAAGCTTTCCCAAAGCAAAAGTCATTCGTAGCCTCTTCTAACCACCTACAGAACCAGGCTGCGCTCTCAGTTGGCTGCCCATCTGTGTATGTAGCCACCAAGAACACACAGATGTTCCCGCTGGCTGTCTAAGAACAGAAACAGAACACAAGAGAAAAGAATCACTCCAGTTTTCTGAGCACTTCAGGAAGAGAGCTGGAACATGTGGGCACCTGAAGGAAGTCAAAAGATGAGATTCTTCCTGACTGCCTCCATAGTTTCTGGTGTGGGATGCTGCAGGTGATAATCCCAACAGTGGTGGATGGCCATCCCCCCTGCAAAGCCATCTCAAATTAACTAAAAGAGAACAAGCTTTCTTTCCCCTGCTTAATGGAGTGGTAAAACAGAATGGGACACCTACCTTCCCCACCCCAATCAACAGCTTCCTGAACAGACTCTTGCAGCAATAACGTCTCCCACACATTAAAAAAGCAACTATCAATATTGACAGAAGAAAAATCCATCAAGGATTCCCCAGTAGAAATACTGATCACAAGAAGTTGGTAAGTCTAAAAGCTGCAGAAGAATCACCACCTACTTGCTCCAGTTTTGAACACTTCCCAGGTGTACACTGTCATAGACAGAACAGGAGCTCTGGCGCAGCCCCTGTCCATTACTCACAGATGAGTTACAGAACTGGCTTGTACAAAGCCACACAGCATCACAGGTCCTACACGAGCCTTTTCTCAGCACTTCCAGCATTTAGCTCTTTGTTGCCAAGGGTCGATGGACTGGACTCTACTTGCTTCCATAGAAGGAAAGCAAATTTCAACACACAGCTTTGGGGATTTCCAGGATAAACGGAGAGGAATACAAGACAACAGCCTTCACAACCCCAGGAAAAGCTTGGATTTATGATACCCATTAACAACATACCTACCTCCTCTAATAAACAATCATCTGGATCATAGTCTCCCATGCTAATGACTTCCACTGGCACATTAAGGGAAATAACTGCCTCAGCAAGAGCTCTGGCAAATCTCTGAAAAAAGAAACACAGAAAGTGACCATGTGCTACAACCCAGGTACCTGAAAGGTCAGACAAGCCCTGCTCTGCCCAGAGACAAGACTTCTCCCAGCACAGCAAGAATATACTGGCTAGAAGAAGAGAATCACAGGAATTTTACGATTAGTGATTTTACATTTACACACAAATGATATTTCTTTCTGAAAAAGCACCTGAAAAAGCCCTTCTCTCTAAGGAGACCAGCTAGCAAACCAAGAGTATATTTGAGGTCAGGCTGGATAGGGAGTGGAGCAACCTTGTCTAGTGGAAGGTGTCCCTGCCTGTGGCAGGGGGTTGGAACTGGATGAGCTTTAAGGTCCCTTCCAACACAAACCAGGCTGGGGTTCTGTAATATTGTAAGAGTAAACTTTAAGCTTCATAATAATGTCTCTATTGCATACCCCACATAAAGGCAGTAGTAAATCTCTTATTTTTATACACCTATCTTTCATGTCGGGCAACGACTTCTCATGACCTAAGGAACTCTGATTTTTACACACTAGTGTTTCTAAGGCAATCAACATGCTTGAATCTCAACATTTCAACTCAATGTCATGCACATGGAAAAAAAGTAACTCATACCTTTGCCGTGCCAGTCTGAGACCCACAGAAAATCTTTACCCCAGCAACATAGACCTCCTTTCTCTGCAGGGTGGCACATGCATTGACTACCTTCTCTTCTATCCCTTCAGAGGAAGCGGGATTCCCAGCAGGTTTTTCACCCTGCGAAACAAGCCCTGTGTTGCCTTCCATCCCTTTTCAAAGCGATGGTAACCCCATTTTTCCCAAAAGCATTGAAAATTCCACTCCTGTGACCAGACTCTCAGCACCATGCAAATGGAACAAAGCATCTGAGTGTCTCTCGCCCTACAGAAACACACAAGTAGCTTTCTCTGAACTAGGCCACGCTACAACAAGCTCATCTCGCACACCGCTCACATAACAGGCTCTGGCTGAAGCCAAGAACTTCCCAACTCATGCAGCAGAACTTCACTCACCTGAACGAGAAGGACTGAAATTCCTGAGTGGCCTGACCCCACTCTGGTCCCAAACCCAGCCCAACCTTATCATTAACATCACAGGAAATGCGAGAACACTGTGCAGAAGCAGAGTGATTTGCCTCAAGTGACAGAGCAACCCAGGCTGACACACTCCCTCAGTAACAAATGGGAAGTGTTCAGCTGAGTTCCGCTGTAACATCAGAGCAACGAGGGTGCTCAGTTACCCACAAACATAAGACAACCCAGACTGAGGATTACAACCATCAGACACACTGAACTACAGTTGGCACGTGCAACAACCCAGGTGAGCCCACAGTGAAGGAGCACATTTCACTGCATCAGTGGCTGCCTTCCCCCAGCAACTACGCGCTTCCACACACAGATTTTTGGGCTCTTCTTAACTCATTTACATGCTCTGTTACCTTCTTTTGGGGTTTGGAGTGGAGAACTGAATGACAATCCAAATGCTGATCCCAAAAGCCACTGCAGAATAGATGTAAAGCCTGTGCAGCCATAAGGACACCAGGCAAGTAGAGAAGAAGCTCCAGGTGTCCATTGAGACATCTAAATCTGAAACAGATCACAGATGTAGCAAGAGCAGATTCCAACAGCATGAACTGAGAATGAACACAACAAACCCAGCCATCCCACACCTGCAGGCTCAGCCCATCAGCCTGATGCCAGGCTCGGCAAAAAACAGCCTTTGGCTACAAACAAGACACTACAAAGAGCCTCCACCTCCTCAGAGGTGCACCAGCCGAGCTCCACCTCTGTTTAGGCTGTCCTGCGGAATCTCTGGGGTTTCCTTAGAGAGCTCCAGCTGCTGCAAGCAAAGGCACAAAACACTTGAGCTGTCTAAGTGTCTGAAAGGAAGCAGGCCCTGTGAAACACCAGGGTATCGTACTGGCCTTAGCTTTGCACAGATCCAACACGTGCAGATCTCTCGAGCTACAAGGCTCCATGGCAAGGGAGAAAGCACCTTCAAGCGCTTGCCGCTGAGCACAACCCTTGCTCGTGCACACGAGGTGCCACACCGCTTACAAGAGCTTTGACCCAGCTTCAAGGCCACACCAAAACCTCGAGTCAGGTCACAACCTTGACGGGAAGCCCTTCACCAGCAGCACTGAACCTCCCACACACCAGAGCTGGGAGCGCTGCGGCTCTGCGGCAGCCCTGGCGAACCCCTCGAGGGGCGCCCCAGGAACCTGCAGCACCCCGGGAACCCTGCTCCCCCCCGGGCAACCCCCGCCAATTCCCCACCGAACACCCCCACCTCCCCCGTGCCCGACCGCCGCCGGAGCTGCGCCCCCGCCCCGCACCCCTGGGCCTGCCCTACACCCGCCCCTCTGCACGCACCATTCACTGCTGCTCTCAGCTCGCCCAACCCGGGGAACCGCGGGAGACCCTCACACAAACCTCTCGGCCCCTTGCCCCGAAACCACCTCACGGCTATTACCGCACACCCGGCCATCACCCACCAGAACACCCTCCCGCTGCACTTACCTTCCACACACCCCGAGCTCCTACACGCCCAACCCCGGCTCGGCCATCCCCACACACACACGGCCCCGCTCCCTCCCGCCCAGCGCACGGCCCTCGCACGGACACCGCCTCCCTCCGCTCCGGCCTCAGCGCAACGCGCGCTACCGCGGCCCTCACCGCCGCACAGCTCCGCCTCAGCCCCGGGGACGCCGTCTCCTGCAGCCTCCGGCCGCCGCGCGCCGTCCCTATGGAGGGACCGCGCAGAGCCACACGGAGGCGGGAATGCGCAGGGACGGGCACGGAGCAGCCGAGGCGAGCCGGAGCCAGCCAATGACAGCACAGCGCTGGGCGGCCCCGGCCAATGGAGAAGCGGCGCTCCGTGGCCCCGGCCAATGACAGCACAGCGCTGGGCGGCCCCGGCCAATGGGGCTTTGAGAAGTGCCTTGCTGGAAACCGCTTAACTGCCCCGGTTCTTCTGCCTCCCCATTCCTCATCTTGTGAGGTGAGAAATGAAAGAGATCTGTAGATCCCGCTGCCAGGGCTGGGTTAGTTCAGTGCGACCGTCCTGTGAGTGGGTGCGATGCACTGCTTGGTGTGTCCACCAACTGTGCCAGGCTTACTAGGTGTCAAGAAGCTAAATTTCAGAGCAAAAGCTCAAGGAGAAGCAATGACCCCTCTGATAACCAAGCTGAGCGGATGGAGTTTGAGAGCTGATTCATGTTTGCCTTCCAAGTACAGGACCTGTGCAGCCATAGCAGGGCACACTGCCAGAGACCAGAAGGAGCATGGACCACCAAGGGCAGGCCTGCAGCAGAGCTGCTATAGCAAAGCCTTGGCAGAGGGCTGCCCTTCAGTAGGACTGAAGCTCCTCTGTCCTGCAGTGGCCTTTCCCTGCCCCACCAAAGCTCACCCACCGCTGAGTGCATACTTCACAGCCACCAAGGAAAGACCCACAGTGTCAGACACAGCGGTTTGCATAGAGGTCTTTATCGATCAGATGGAAGCATTGCTGGTAACAGCCTGGCTGGCCGGCGCTGGGGCTTGCGGTCCTGGAGGAGGCTTTTGCTGGACATCAGTCTTGGGAGCCTCTGTGCCTCAGAGGCTTTCCTGGATCCCACCACTGAGCACCGGATCTGCTCCCCAGAGCTGAGGGATTGAAGACAAAGCTCTGTAGCCATGTGTGCAGAGAGGTGCAGAGCAACACTACAGGCCGAGTGAGGACACACGTGGGGAGATCTGCTTCTGCCGGGAGAGATCAGATCCATGGTCCCTGGAATGCGATCCCAGCCTGCTGCTCTCCACACCATGAGAGCTGTCAGGAGAAACCCCAGGGGTTGCAGGAAGTCAAAGGAAGAAAGGGCAGTGCTGGGCAAGGGATACGGTTGGAGATGCTTACGGGAGGGACTCCTCCTCACCACCCCAGAAACGGGCTGTTCTGCTGCTTTCCTGGGGAGGCGGGTCGCTGCTCCTTGCAAAGCCCAGTGGGGCCCTGGGGAAAGTCTCCCATCTTGACCGAGGCCCTCCTGTCTCTCCCCTCTCCCACTCATGGTCCCGCTATGGTCCCGCTCAACCCCACAGTGCTGCCTGTGCTTGGGGCTGCAGAGGCACCAGGCATCAGGGATTGACCCAGGACATGAGAAAGGAAAGGATGCTATCCTTGTCCAGACCCATGGCTCTGGGATTCACTTCCCCCACCCCCAGCTGGGCCATCAGCCCCCAGCTGGCCCACGTTTGTCCTGAGGCTGGTCCACGCTCACCTTTGCACATGAGTCCTGCCAATGCAAAGACCCAGCTTGTCCTCTGGGCTCTCCTCATCCTTTCCTGGTGTCTCCCCACCACGTGGGAATGCCACGAATGCAGGACCCTGCACAGAGAGAGGTGAGCATAGCAGATGTTGCTGCGCAATGGGGAAGGTGCCTCGAGCCGGTACAGTCCCACAGAGAACTCAGCCCCCACGCTCCTGTGCCTTAGGGACCTTCCCCCCTTGGCATTCCAGAGGACAGGAATGCTCTTTTCCTAATTATTTTTCACCGCAGCAGTACCTGGACCTCCCATTGCTCTTGCTTTTTGTTCCAAGCCTTCAGGGGTGCCACTTTTGCCCTTGTCTTCTGCTGGTACTTGTTGCGCAATGAGTCCCAGAACTTGTGTTTTTCCTCCTCCTCCTCCACGCACGCGTAGACCGGTGCCTGCAGGGCCATGGCAATGCAGCAGTGCATTAGTCTCCCCTGCAGAGGGCTGGGGCAATTTTAGCTCTCCCCCTGCCTCCCAACCCTTCTTTTCAGCCTCTCCATCAGCCCTGCTTTGCTTGCAGTCACAAAATCACAGAATCATCAGGGTAGGAAGGGAGCTCTGGAGATCATCCGGTCCAACCCCACTGCAAGGCAGGGCCACCCAGAGCAGGTCACACAGGAACAGATCCAGGAGGGGTTTCGATGTCTCGGAAGAGGGAGACTCCAGCCCCTCCTGGGGAGCCTGTTCCAGGGTTCTGCCACCCTCAAATGAAAGAAGTTCTTCCTCATGTTGAGGTGAAACTTGTTGTGTTTTAGTTTATGACCATCACTCCTCATCCTGCTGCTGGGCACCACTGAAAAGTGCCTGGCACCATCCTCCTAGCACCTGCCTTGGAGCTATTGATATGAATTAACAAGATCCATCCTCAGCCTTCTTTGCTCCAGACTGAACAGGCCCAGCTCCAGCAATCTCTTCTCATGAGAGATGCTCCAGACCTATAACGATCTTTGTGGCCCTCTGCTGGACACTCTCCAGCAGCTCCTTGACTTTCTGGTACTGCGGGGTTCGGAACTGGACACAGTGCTCCAGATGTGGCCACACGAGGGTTGAGTAAAGGGAGGAGGATCACCTCCCTCGATCTGCTGGCCACACTGCTCCCAGTACACCCCAGGATACTCTTGGCCCTTCTGGCTGCAAGGGCACACAGGGGCTCACGCTCAACTTGCCATCCACCAATACTCCCAGGTCCTTCTCAGCAGAACTGCTGTCTAGTAGGTCTAGCCCACACAGGCCTGAGTGCAGAGTCCTTCTGCAATGATCCCCAAGCCAAGAGACCATGGCGCTGAAAGCAGCCTAGCTGCCTCCTATACTGGCCAAGCCTGGCAGGGCCACCGCCACCAAGACACCTCCAGATCAAGCCTTTGGGTGTTTCTGGAGGTGACAAGAGTGAAGGCTGTCTTCTGAATGGACAGAACAACCTGGAAACTTCTCAGGAGGAGTGCTTCAGCTTCCAGCTAAGCACATGGTGATTGCCCTTGTTGGACACGACATCCACGTAACTGTGCTCTTCTACAGTGGATGTGCCAGAGTCCCCGCACAAGCCCACGGCACGTACCGGTCCTGCCGTCCTCTTCCCTGGCCAAGCAGGGGCTGCAGGTTGGGGTCCAGCTTCCCACAGCTGGCTGCTGCGTGCCTCTCTCCCCGAACGCTGCCACTGCAGCACCGCCAGCTCGCTGCAGACCGGAGGGGAGGAGGAGGTGTGAGCACACGGAGCCGAGCTCCAGCCGGGGCTCCCAGGCTGGCGCCTGCCGCAGCTGCAGAAGGCGGCTCTGCCAAGGGGCCCCGAGCAGTGCCCCTGTCCCCCGCTGCTGAGGACGGGCACTGCAGGAGAGGAAGCGCTGCCCGTGTCTGCAGAGACTTACCACTGGAGCTTGTCCTGCAGATCTGCCTGCTCATCCCTCTGCCCCCTGCGCTTGCGGCCGACCTGCCTCAGAATGCACGTCGCCACCTCCCGCAGGGCCCGCTGCGTCCGTGGGGAAAGGCTTCTGCAACAGCAAGGACAAAGTCTCTCTGGCCCTTCAGCACTGACCTCCTGCCTCTTCCTTCACCCAGCCCCGCACATACGCAGTCCCATTTGAGGCAGGAGGACTTCTAGGCACCTGCTTTGGCCCCTGCCATCAGGCTTTAACCAGCTCATTCCCATGGCTGGAGAAATTCCCATGCACTCCATGCCTCCCCATGCCCCAGGAGTTGGCTTCCTTGACCAATCACCTATGACACACAACCACCCCACTGCCCCAGGCCTTGGCTGGAAGGGTATACTACCGCTTAGGGGGAACAGGATCTTCCTCAGGGACTGTGGGTGGCTCTTCCCTGGCATCTTCCCAATCCTCCATCATCATCTCCGTGAAGTTGGTGCTGGACTCCTCCATCCACCAGCCAGTCAGGGAGAAGACTGATGATTGTTTAGAGCAACTGGATTCCTGCACAGGAAAAGACTCTCATACAACAGCCCCACACCCCCAGGCTATCACTTCCCAGCATGCAGACCCCCAGATCACTTCAGATCACAAGTGGGACAGGAAACACCAGGAGAACAACCTCAGCACACCCTTGCGGTGATGCCTGAGGGTCACCAGGGTTTCACTACTACTGTCACCCCTCTTGCTCAACAAAGGCAGCTGTCACCTGCTCAGCTTTGCTGCAGCAACGCTACCTTGATGCCTTGGGTGCTCGAGGCACAGTGCAATCTCGGTCTCCCTCAAGGAGAACGTGCTCATTTTCTGCAGGAATTCAAAGTACCTGGCTTTCCGGTGTCTCCTTTTTTCTCCCAGTCTTCGCTTTGGTGGCTGCCACGCTTCGACGTTTTCTTTTTTTCTCTTCCATCGGCTCTGCTTTCTTCTTTGCCTCCTCAGCCAAGAATTTCTGGATGTGTTTTGGAAGCTTCTCCTTCCACTTTTTGTCCTGGAGGGGGACCAAAAGGCAACAGCAGGCAGCATTAGTCTGCCCTCTAGAGAGCTGAGCTCTTTCCATTCCTATCCACTCTCTGCCCCTTCTCTTCTGCCTTTCTGTCCACAATTGGTTTCTCCCGGGTTCCTGCAGGCTCCCCATAAGGCCCCGTCGGTAATGACCAGGGAGCTAAGGGACCACCAGGCTAGAAACCACCTGGCAGCTGGCTATCCCAGGCCAGCCTTGCAAGACTGCCAACAGAAACATCCATGAGCAAGGTCTTTTGGATGCTTCATGAGCTTAATGGGAGTGAAAATATGAAAAGGATATTCTCAAACGACCCAGTAACCCGCCTCTCTTCATGCAAGCCTCAAAGCAACCAGTCAGTTGCTGACACACTGTGAGGCATCTTGTGAGAGTAGATATGCACGGAGCGATGCTTCTCCACAGCCCAGTACGGCACAGCCACTGCGGCAGCCCGTGTCAGGTACCTTTTCTCTCACCTCAATAGCTCTGGCAACGAAGTCCACTGTTCTGATTACGCCCCCAGGGAATAGTTTCTCTTTCTCCTCCTCTTCCTTCAAGATGGTTCCCTGGATGGCCGGCAGCTGCCTGCAAAGATACAACAGGATGTATTGGCAGGAGTGCAGGAGGAGCCGGTTCGGGCATCTTGTGCTTCTGCAGCAGAATGCGCTCTACTTGCCTTCTTGGGATCAAGTTCTCAGAGACAGAGAAGACCCCAAGCTCTCAGGCTCCAATGTGCCCAACAGCCCCAGTAAATGTCAGGATGCCCTGGTCTAGGCCTTTTCTTGCCAGAGCAATGAGAGAAACAGGATTCTGTGCCCAGAGCTACCCCCAGGTCACTGCGCTGAAGTCTGCTCAGTGTTCTGAGCTACAGAGCGCTCACAGGCTGTAGGAGCAGGTTGGGCACTGGAGACACAGTCTCAACAGAGAGAGGACAAGACCCCATTAGAAAAGCCATCCTGCCATCGAGCTCTCATTGGACCTTCTCTTTTGCCAGCCATAAGGCAGGCTTTAGCACAGAAGGGGCTTCTGGTTAATCAGCAGTCCTCTGCAGTAACTCACTGCAGAACACTGTTGTCAGTAAACAGAAAAGTCGGGGTCATTCCATTCTGAAGGGAAAGCCAGAAAGACCTCCTGCCCCTGGAATGGGCATTTACAGTCAGTTACTCAGCACATCTGCACACCAGCAGCAAAGAAAGAACTCCTGCTGCCAGCAGTGTCCCAAGAAGCTAGGAGGCACTTGCCGCAGACCAAGAAACCATGAGTTAGTGGGATGTGGGGTAAACCCCACTCTGAGTTTGTCTAGCCTCTGTGTCCAGCAGAAACATCTCACTCCCAGCACAGGGTCCCCATCACCCATGGATGCAAGTGTCTCACCTGGCAGGGGGCTCGCTCCCCTCAGCTTTCCGAGCCTGCTCTGACTTTACAGTTATTGCAGATAACCTATTTGGAGCAAGCTTTGCTCGGTGGAGGAGGTGCTTCTCAGCAGGATCCTCTAGAAAACAGGAAAGGAGACTGTTATCTTGGTGTGGTTCTGCGAACAGAATGCCTGTTGTGTCCCAGTTCCGACATGAGTGACATGCGGGTTTACTAAGCCTCTGGTAACACTGACAAAGGTGGTCCTTTCCATCCTGTTGGATGGAAGTCCTGTTTTCTAGGAGGTCCTAGGCCTCTTCCAACATTGTCTTTCCATCCAGCTCCTCATGCCTACAGTGCACCATTTTTCCCTGGGGAAACCCTATTTTGATGGCTTTCTCTCATCCACATGCTAAGGTGGGGGGGGGGTCTCCCTGGGAGATGCTGGTGGTCTTCAAGAGTCATTCTGGAGTGGGAAATCATCTAGCACAAGAGCTGGCAGCTCTTGGATTTCTGGATTGGTCCCATGCACACAGGTTCGCTGCTGGTGCAGGCCACACAAAAGGCATTGCTTCCAAGACATCTGAGAATATGATAGAAAGAAGCAGGGTAAGAACTTTACGCTGCTTGCAGCACAGGCTGGGGAGTGGAAGCCACGGGGAAGATGTCCTTCAGCAGCCCCAGTGGCTATTTGTGGGGCAGGGCTGTCTTCAGACCTTGTTGCGCAATGGGTCACTGGAGCTTTCCCACAGTGGGTGCAGAGAGTCAAAGGAGGTGCCTCTCCCTCTTCCAGGCATCCGGGCGTAACCTCAGATCTAATGCCCTCCAGACGCGGAGGAAGGAAAACCTACAGCCCCCTGCTAGCAACCTTCTGGTCTCTCACCTTTTTGTCCACTGCTGTAAGCTTTTCCCCTGCCTTCTGGGGTGGCATTCACATGTCCTCTCAGGTCAGCTTTCACTCTTGGCATTTTAGGCACGGTCTCAGGCTTGAACCTGGACAAAGGAAGGCGGCACCAGAGTGAAGAAATGTTGCTGCACTGTTTCCCAGGGTGGCCCATCCCAGAGGACCACAGTCGGGACTCAGTGCCTGGAGGGGCAGGCAAGGCCTCGCCTCCCTGTGCCAGTGTTTTTCCATCCTTTCTGTGAGAACAGGCATCCTCCCACAAAACCCCCTTGCTGCTTCTGGGGAAACTGATTCCTCTCTTCCTCAGAGTGCAGGGTGCACGTGGAGAGCAGTCTGATCCCTAGTGCTCTGATTATCCAACACCCTTCTGAGTTCCGATCTTGTCCTCCAAAGTTGCTTGTAGAGCCTCGCAGATGAATGCATTTATAAGCATTAAGGAGTCACCTCCTTCTCCTCAGTTGTCAGTGGTGCTGCACAGTAATGTAGGCACAAGACAGAGCTCTACAGAGCTCCACCAGATGCATGCTCCACTTTGGACCAGAAATCACCCCTCTATCCCTTGCCCCCAAGCAGAAGGCAGTGTCATGCACAGGGAGGAAAAAGAGCAGGAGAACCCTGCTGGAAAATATTGCCTAAATGGCTCTTTAGGTCCACAGTAGGACAGATGCATAAAGTATTGTCACTGCTCCCTGTTCCTCCAAACAAAGCCAAACTGGACAGGAGCAAGCAGGGAAGTCCCTGGCAACACTCTGCTGAAACACTCCATCCTCAATACCATCACGAGTGCAGTTCTTGGCCCCTGGCAAGGCAGTCCTCCCAGCATGAGCTCAGAAGCCGCTCAGTGCCTCAGCCAAGGGCTGCAGCTGCAAACGTACCCTGGTAGAACAATAAGATGTCCAGAAGAGGTCTGGGAAGCAGCTGTGTCACGGGACGAGATGACTGAGTCCCTCATCTCTGGCATCTGCAATGAGGATGGAGACAGATGATGGGACATGGGGACACTGGGAAAGGCTGGCTGCTCAGTCCACCTTATGCCAGCCAACACAAGCCAAAAGCCAGAGCAGCCAAAGGGCTCTGGCCTCAGCAAGCCTTGCTCAGCCTGCTCCTCTGCTCCCTACCCTGAGAGTGGGGCAAGCAGAGGTCCCCACCACCAACCCCGGCTTTTTGTCACAAAGTGAGGCCCCTCCGGGGCTTATCTCTTGCCAAGCCAGACCACTGCACACAAGGCAAATGCTCTCCAGAGAGCCTGCTGTTCTGTGGGCCATGAGGAGCTCAAGCGGCTGTAGAAGGCACGGCAGGCCAGGAGGAAGCAGCCCGCCAGCCCCCGGAACACATTTCAGAAGGACCAGGACGGGTGCAGTGAAAATGAATATCCCACCTCAAGAAGAGCTTGCAACATCTTGTCAGTCCCGTTCAGCCTCTGCAAAAAGTCTGTGTAAAATTTCGTGTGTACGTCTTTTCCCTGGATGATCACCATGCCCACGTCCCTCCAAACCAGGGCAACGTTCTTCCTGTTCTCCAGGCAGACTTCGAAAAGACGTATGGTCCTTTCCATGCAAAGCTGCACTGTGCTTTCAGAGACAGCATTGTCTGAGGCTATCTGAGCACATGGCAGTTGCTCAACACACTGACGACCTGAAAAACAAGAGAAGGGGAGCCCACAAACTTGGAGAGCTGCTGAGCAGGTTACAGTCATAGGTCTGCAGCTTCCAGGCCTTCAGGCAGTACATTGCTACTGCGTTGTCTAGCTGGTTCAGCGCCTCTCAGGAGAAGCTTGGGCTGTCCCTCGCTGTTAGAAGGGAAAGTGAGGTGCGCAGTGGACAGCTATGGTTGTCTGATGCAGAAAAGCAAATAGTCTTTGGTGCTTGGTAGGAAGGAGCACCACGACTGCAGGACAAGGAGGGGAGAAAGGCCCCAGGTGCCACAGCAAGCTGCGGCTGGCCAGGCCATTAGAGCCCTGCCCAGACCCTGTGCTCTCTTTGTCATTAGAGAGAAACCCATCCCAAACAGAGATCCCAGCTCTTGGTGCTCCCAGGGTCCCGCTGCGATGGCAGCAGCAGCTAGATAGCAACAGGCACTGTGGTCACGGGGATTTGGAATGCATCATCTTTCCCCCCTGGCTTTAAGGCTGTGAGGAAGAACCCTGGCATTTGCCTGTTTGAGGTCTAGTAAAGCAGAAAGGGGGAGCGAGGGTTGAAACATCACGTAGCCAGAAGACACAGCACCACCAGAATGGGAAGGAAACCATTGGCGGAAGCAGGCCAAAGAGCATGTGCTGTTATGCTGTATTGTCTTCTGGTGACTATTTAAAACAAAGCAGTAGACAGGCTCCTTTCCTTAGCAGGCTGCTTTTGTCGAGCTGGAGCTGTTTTCCGAGTGCAGCAGGAGGTTGCCGCTCCGCTCTGGACAGCAGAGCACACCTCCCCACTCTGCTCAAGGACAAGCACTGCTCCCAGTCCATCTGCTTACCAGGAATGTCGCTGTGACTGTATCGGAGGCCATGATCCTGCATAATAGCATTTGCAAGATGAAACACAGGTCTCACCACAACCACCAGGTCCTTCCCCTTGCGAGCTACTTGCTCTCTGACAACTGCAAAAGTCCCAAGACCAGGAATGTGGACATCCTGAAACAGAGGAGATGGTGGATCAGAAGAAGACTTTGAGGGACAGAAGGAAGGCTTTTCAGAGAATGGTGATGGTACTTAGTGTCCTGCCCAGACCCGAGGTACAAAGGAGCAAGACTGGCTCTTTGGAAACCTTGGGAGAAGACAAAGAGGGCCTGTGCTTTTCCCTCTCACTCCCCTTCATCCACGAAGAAACTGCGAGGAAGCGCTGACAAGCTGAAAACCATCCTTTGGTTGTCCCACACTTGGAGTAAAGCCTAACGTGCCCCAGTCTTCCAAGTTTTGTCATGTGCCTCTGACTGTGGGGACGCCAGAAGCCCCAGAAAGAGCCCAACCCTTTTTCTGACACTACTCCTGGACCTTATTGTAGACCTGAATGGACACAGGAGGTGGTCTGTGCACATCTGTGCCTTGCAGCGTCGAGCTGGGGCATTCCTGCTTTCAGAGGAGGGGGAGAACAATCGTACTCCATAGCAAAGGACTTCATCAACCTTCATGAGGATGTGAGGGGGGGAGGAGGAGGTAGGTCCCACCTGGTGCAGAGCCAGCCGTTGGCTGAGGTAATATGATGCACTGGCCCAGATCCTAGCGAACTCTGTGAAAACAAGGGCAAGACATGTCATCCTCGGAGGCAGCGGCCACGGAACCATTCAGCCCACCCCTGTCCAAGGACCCACGCGTTTCTAACACACATTTTTCAGGTGGTCTCACTAAAGGCCATCGAGAGCCAAAGGACACCTCAGCCTCACCGAGTCCCACAGGAAACTGGCAGTTGATAGCCACACCAGAGAGGGCACAGTGCTGTGCTCCACCGAGGTCTCAGAGGCTCAGGCTGAGCCCTGGTGTCTCCCCAGCAGGGCCAGTTTCCCTGTGTTGCGTCTCTGAATGCAGGGACTCTGCATGGCCCACGAGCACCTTCTGCTCTTCCACTCAGGCATCAGCTCAGGGTGGGCAATGACCACCAGCAGGCAAGGAGCAGCCCTTTGGGGCCAGGGGCTTCTGCCGGGGTGCACCAGGAGGCAGGGGCCATGTCAGGAAGAGAACCAGGAGTCCTGGCTGCCAAATCAGCCCCTCAGCCCTTAGGGATGATCAAGCAGGTCCCTCCTTGCAGTCACCAGTCCTGAGCAGCCACCCCACAGCCCTCAGGGTTGCCATGTGCCTCTTTTCAGAGATGGCCTTGACCCGACAGCACTCATGGAATTGGCACTGAAGGCCTTACCAGAACTCTTGAGCTTCTCAATTGTTGGAGACAAGTGAGGCTGCAGGAAGGGCTCCTGTGCCATCCTAGTTGCGCCCTTGTTCCAGGTCAACAGCTTCAGCAACAGGCTGGCCAGCAGCTTGCTTGCGTCCTGCCAAAGCCTCCTCCTCTCTGTTCTTCTCCTCCTTGTCCTTCTCTTCCTCCTCTTGTGCCTTTCACCAATCCCACTGCTGTGGTGCTCCCTCTTTTTGTCTTCTGCTCCCTGCAGAGCAGCTCCTCTGGAGCAGAGCGTTCGCAAGCGCAGCTCTCAGCAGGAGCCCCCGTGGCCTTACCGGGCTTTGTGTGGCAGATGCTCGTCACAATGCAGGGAAGGGGCGGGTCACCTCTGCGCTGCGGGGCTGCCCACTGTAACCCCAGCCTGTTTCACAGAGGGGCTGCGCACAGACCCTGCCAGGGGAGGCGCTGCGGTGGGCAGGGTCTTCAGGGAGCTGCCCCCACCTCACTGCCTCCTGACCAGGAGGGCACCTCTCCAGGCTGGGGCTCACCCCTGCCATGTGCCCGCATAGGATGCCCCATCTCTGGCAGTACTCAAGGCCAGGTTGGACAGAGGGGCTTGGAGCAACCTGCTGTAGTGGGAGGTGTCCCTGCCCATGGCAGGGGGGGGGCACTGGATGGGCTTTAAGGTCCCTTGCAACACGAACCATTCCATGATTCTATGAAACAGAGACACTGGAAGCTCTTATGCACTTCCTGCTACCTTTCCCTGCTTCTTCCTGCCTCTCTTCCCTAACACATCTGCAGTGGGCAGTGGTGGACTCCTCTTGACTGGCAGGACTTTGGCAGGCCATGGCTGCTCACGCCTGCTTTGGAACTGGCTGGAACTGTCTCCGACTGACTCAGGTAGAACCTGACCTGCCCTCAAGCAGGTCCCAGCATATTCCTTTCCAAGGACAGCAAGTGTAGGTCTCTCCTTGACCGTCTGGGGATCCCACCAGCACTGCAGCTCTGCGCTTCCTGAGCCACCTACAGGTTCTTCCAACCTCACCACATCCCAACTGCAAAAGTGCAAATGTCCACTGCCTGCTCCCACACGGATGGTGCCAGGACAGAAATGGGATGCTGGCTCTCTCCTTCCCTTGGAAGAACTCTCACAGCCCCACTGACACTGGGGCTCTGCGCTGTCTTTCACGCTTTAAGTTTTGGGACACCATCTCTGAGCTACTGTGGTTGCCCTGTCCTCAGTGCAGCTCCTTGTAGCAGAGCTCAGCTTGCCTTAGCTTGCAGCTGAAGGGGTGCGTGAGGCACAGAGGCAGGGCTGTGCTGTGGGCCACTTCTGGGATCTTTCTTTTGGGACCAGCAGCAACTTTGTACACCAATTGCCAAAGATCCTTTTTATCTCTCCCAGCCTCCTGCTGGGCTCACTCAGCTGATGGGGATGCTAAGGGCCTGTAGCCAGTGGGTTGAGTGCCCCACGGGAGTGCAGGGGTCTCTGTGGGTACCAAGACACCTCGCCGCCTCTTCCTCAGTGTCCCTTTGCAGCCGATGTGAGCTGTGCTTCCAAATGTCCTGCAGGCTGGGAGCAGCAGCAGGAGTCCTGCAAGAGAGGAGCAGCGGCTGCTGGGGTGTGAGGAACAGTCATGTCCCAAGCAGAAGAGGTGCGCATTGAAAATGCAGTAATGCTTACCCTAAACCTAAACCATAACACTAACCCTAATCTTGACCCTAACACTAAATCTAACCCTAATCCCAACCCTAAATCTAGTCAATAAACCTAACCCGAACCCTTACATCCCCTAAGCAGACAGGGACCATCACTATCACTGTTAAGGTATTCTTTTGATTATTTTATTTGTGGCATTCCGTAAGGCATAGGAGATGTCCTATGCAGGAGTGCGGGTTAGCGTTCCATAAGGCATAGGAGACGTCCAACGCAGGAATGCGGTTAATATTCCGTAAGGCATACGCAGGAATAAGAAAGCCTTCCGTAAATCAGGATAGGAAAATCTAGTAGGTAAAGGCGTATACCCGGCTGCTAGTGTCCCTTTGGTATACACGTATACATTCTGAATGGTTCCGTAAGGCATAGGAGATGTCATATGCAGGAACAATGTTGTATTTCTCTGGTGCCTGACCCAGCTTCTGAAAACCGGTATTTGATGCTGTGCTCGAGTAACTAATGAATGGCGAACCGTTCTTATTTTCATCGTGCTGCTAATTAGCATTTGTGTCCCTGGTGTATGTTTTGGTCTTTGTTTTCAAAATTGTGAGCAAGGGAGTGTGTCTATTTTGTGGCTTGTTATAGTGAGGATTTTGGTCTTGTGATTTTGGCATTGGTGACAGACTGTCCTGACTGTGTTATTCATTGTAGTTTGATAGAATTTTAGTCTCAGTCTCAAGCGTTGTAACTGTGGAGTGTGCCTGTGGGATCCCGTGTGAGTGTGTGTGTGTATCGCGTGTATAAGGAAAGAATGGGAAATAGACAGAGCGGAGAAACAATAGAAAAGAGCCCTTTGGGATGTATTCTGGCTCCTTGGAAAGAATTAGGAGGATCCCCCAGGGGCTCGGTAAATAAAAAGACTTTAATGAAATATTGTAACCAATGGTGGCCATTATATACCTTGGAGGATCAGGACAAATGGCCCAAACTGGGGACTTTGGATGATAATATGTTGTTGCAATTAATGTTATTTTTAAGACAACAAGGAAAATGGGATGAAGGGATGCATGCAGATATGTTTTTCACTTTAAGAAACCACCCGGAGTGGCAGACGGAATGTGAAATTAGTATAGCTCTGCCAGACAGATCCCTAATTTTGGCTTTGGAAAAAGGACAGGGAAAAACAGAAAGCTGAGCTGGAGAGACGTTGTTCAGCCTGTGATATTGGGGGAATGAGGTTTCAAGTTAAAAAAACCCCAAAAACCAGAGTAATCAGGAAGATAGGTTGGGGGATTATGTATCCCAGGTACCTCCGAGAGGAGCACTCTCGGCATCTGCCCCATCTGTTATTGCTAAGGAGGAAGAGGTTGCTGTGATTGGCAACAGAGCAGAAGGACTTGAGAATGTTAAAGAAGTGTGGAGAGCGTACAGGAATCGGGAACAGGTAGAGAAGAAAAAGCTGAGTGGTGCTATAGGCACGGCTACAGTGGCTGCTTTGGGACAAGTAGAAACTGGTGGAGGGAGTAATGTGAGAGGACGAGGCAGAGGTAGAGGAGGAATGTCAGGCAGAGGTGAGAGATTGAATTCTGCTGTGGGATGGGATCCGTGTGCGTACCGTAAGGAGTTTGGATGCTGGAAGTGAGTCTGCCCTGGGGGGAGTGCCATGGGGGGCTCCGGTGACTGACCTGGAACTAGACTGACAGGGACCTGGGGAATCTACCCTAGCAGATTCCCTGATTAAATTAAAACTAGGGACAAGAGAAAAGAAGGTGGATTTTTTAAGTGGATACAGGAGCAACTTATTTGGCGTTAAATCAGAGGGAAAAGAATTTGTTACTGATGTGGGAGCTGCTGGCTACCAAGGAAAAAAAAATAAATGAAAAGCATTCTTTCTGAAACCTTTAGAGTATAAATTGGGAAACCAAACAGGAATGCATAAATTTGTATACATGCCAAAGTCTCCAAAATCTTTATTAGGGCGAGAAGCAACATTTAAAGAAGGCAAAATGGAACTAAGAGTCAAAACCGATCAATTAATTGATCGCCTGCCCAATTAGAATAAAACAACATCCCTGAAAATTGGAGGATCGGAAGGGAATCAAAAAAATCACTGATCAATTTTTAAACTATGGATTATTAATGGAATGTGTATCAGAATATAATGCTCCTATCTTGCCATTAAAGAAATTCCATGGGAAAAGTTACAGATTAGTTCAAGATCTCAGAGCAATCAACAAAATTGTGGAGGATATTCATCCAGTAGTAGCTAATCCATATACCTTGTTGACTAAATTGAATAACAATCCGAAGCGGTTTACCGGTCTGGGCTTAAAGGATGCATTTTTCTGTCTGCCCCTGGCCAAAGAAAGTCAAAATTTATCTGCTTTTCAATGGGGAAACCCCGAAACAGGAAGAAGGACACAGCTCACTTGGACGGTGTTACCTCAGGGGTTTAGAAACAGTCTGACCAATTTCAGAAATCAACTGGCACAAGAATTAGAATGCTGGGAAGCATCCACCCAGACCGGCGCTTTACTACAATACGTTGACGACCTGTTGATTGCTACTGAAACTGAGAAAGAATGGGTTCAAAGGACTGGGGCTAAATGGGTACCAGGTATCTAAATTGAAGGCTCAACTAATTTGAGCTCAAGTATCTCATTTAGGATACGAAATAACAGGAGGACAACGAGAACCAGGAGCAGCTCGGGAGGAAGCAATCTTTCAAACACCATGACCATCCACAGTGAAAGATCTCTTGATGTTTCTGGGAATTACAGAATGGTGTCGACTCTGGATCCATGATTAGGGTGTTCTGGTAAGACCCTTAAAGGAGCTGCTAAAAGAAAATCCAACCTTTCTAAAATGGACAGATCAAGCTGAAGAAGCGTTTAAAAGTTTCAAGACAAAACTCATGAGAGCTCCAGCTCTGGGGCTCCCGGACATAGAATCGTAGAATCACAGAATAGTTAGGGTTGGAAAGGACCATAAGATCACCCAGTTCCAACCCCCCTGTCAGGGGCAGGGACACCTCCCACTAAACCATGCCACCGAAGGTAAACTGGTAACCGAGCAAAATAAACCTAGGTACTCTAAATATATGAAACTAATTGAAGACTTGGAAGGACAGGAAAACGAAAAGGATTGGATAAAAAGACCTGATGGGCAAGGAGTGATCCCCTATAATAAATTATGGAAGTCCTTACAAGAAGAACGTAACAAAACTCATTGGGGAAGCAACGCCTCGTATAAACATTTCAAGAAACAGATCATAGGAAGAAATTTATACACCATAGTGCAATTAGTGATTCGGAGAAAACTCCAGGAACAAACTCACCCACAAAGTTGAAGTTGACAAGCAGGTATCTTTAGTGCGCGGCCGGGAGACACGGGGGATAGCTCCGCCTAGCGTGTGTCACCGTATTGCTACACAAGCCGTCCTTACACAGCCGCTGGGCACACATACATATTCCTGAGGCTACGGATGGATTACATTGTTTTCCAGAAAGTTCCCCGCATAGGTACAAAAAATGTGGTGGTGGCCTCTGAGGGTCGTTTACTTCTTCCAACCACCTCCATCACTGCTGGCAGCCTTTGAAGCAGGCGCAGTAGTTGCTTATACCAGCTTAATTGGTTCATTGACACCATGGACATAACAATCCTCCTGTCTTTCTACTTACCAGTTAGTTTAACTGCAGCCCATCCTGGACACCTGCCATTCCAGAGACTCCTTCTCCTCACGTCCTGTTCTTCTAGCCTGTTCTTCTTATGCTCGTTTTCTACTAAGGTCATAGGGCCTAAAACTACATTAACTACAACAGGTTATCTTACGCAAGAATTCTCAGTATGTTCTCTAGCTGTCATATCTAGCTGATATGACAGCGATCCTAAACCAAAGTGATGAAGAAATAACCAGCAGGGGTCCGAAAGCCCACTACCACGTTTTTGTGTGCATACAGGAGGCATTCTCTAAAAGTCTAATGTAAAATAAGTAATCAAATGAATGTGCATGTTTAAGGACAATATAATCACAACCTGGCTGATGCCTGGGGGAGCCACGCTTGGAGGAGCTATAGCCCGTGTCTCCCGGTGCAGCAATAAGGAATACCTGCTTGTCAACTTCAACTTTGTTCTCGAGTTCCTGGAGATTTCTCCAAATCAATTTCCTACCCCGAGGCCCCCATGCTCTTCCCAGCAGGTCCTCAGCTCTCCGGGACACCAGCCTCTTCCAGCCTCTTCCTGTCTCGCCTCTAATGACCCCAAAAAGGCATTTTCTTAACCACGGAAGGTCTCGGACAGGATGCACCAACTCATCACCAGCGCGTTTATTCCAGATTTTGTCTGCTACTTCTATGGTTGTGCTCTGCTCTGCAGAAAGACAGATGGGGACCGTCGTGCTCAGCTTGCTGTGCCAAGGGAGATGTTGGGAAGTTACAGTTTGTGGTGGAGCTGGAAAGAATCTCCTAGAAAGCCTGTCATGAATTTGAAGCCGCCAGAGACCTTGTAATTAATCAGATGCTCTGGTAAACTACTCCTACATTTCAGGTCAGCATTCACATTAGATAGGTGCTAAGGAAACCTTACAGCAGCCTGCCAAACGCTTGAAGGGGCCGATAAGAAACCTGGAGTGTCCTTTAAACAGGAGCCTGTAGGGACAGGAAAAGGGGGAATGGCTTTAACCAGGCAGAGGGGAGACTGAGATGAGCTCTTAGGCAGAAGCTATTCCCTGGGAGGGTGCTGAGGCGCTGGCACAGGGTGCCCGGAGAAGCTGTGGCTGCCCCATCCGGGGCAGTGTTCAAGGCTTGCAGCATCCTGCTCCAGTGGGAGGTGCGGTTGAGGCTGCTCCGGCGGCTCCACCTTCGCTCTGTGTCCGAGGTAGGAGAGCGCGGCCGCTGTCCCGCCCCGCGCTCAGCCGAGGAGCGGCCTCCGCGGAGCCGCTGTCGGGCGGCCGCAGCCCCCCGCCGGGCCCGCAGCCCGCCCCCGCCGCCGCTCCCTGCCCGGCCCGTTCCGGCCCGGCCGCCGTCCTCCGCCGTGCGCCCGGAGCCGGCAGCCGCGTCCTGCGGCGGGAGCAGCACCCGGCGCGCTGCACGAGCCTTCCCGAGCCGCTTCGGCTCCGTCCTCGGCTCGGCGGCTGCCTGCGGACGCGTCGCCTCCAGCCGGGCCGGCCCCGGAGCTCGCTGTCGGCACCAACGTTCTCCTTGGAGCTCGCTGGAGCCTCTCTCGGGCTGCGGAGCTTCGCTCGCACCTACCTGCCTGCTGCCTGCCTGCTGCCTGCTGCCTGCCGGCGGGAGGGAGCCCTCGCTCTGCTCTGAACCCTCGCCTTTAGTAGAAATACCACAGCTTGTCGTTTCTGGTTGGGAATTTAAGACCACCACCAGACACACGCGCTTTTCTCAAGCTACTGCAAATCCCTTTGGCCCAGGATTTACAGCAGCGTTTCCCGGCCACGGCTGCCCTCCAGCCGGCAGCAGCCCAGCACGTTTGCCGACCTTTTCTCTTTCCTTTTCCTTTCCCATCCCTTTTTTCTCCCCATGGCAGCAATCCCTGTCATTTGCTTTAATTGACAACATCCTCTGCCCGAATCGTCCCACGTATCAGGTCTCCTCCTCGAGCTTATTTGTCGCCATGAACTCAGTTCATCGCGGGCGAGTTTTGGATTGTAGCGCTATTGAACTTAGTGAGTGTATCAAGGGCAAGTCGAGTCCGTGTTTCTGTCGCTTCAAGAAACAGCGCTATCCGTGGATCCGGAATCGTGACAGTTCTTAAGGATCGCGACCGGCGAGAATCGCAGATGCAGCCGAGCAGCCCCCAGCCCCTCTGCTCTCGGAGCACTGCCTGGATGCCAGCGCGGATTTGGTGCCAAATGTCGAACCTCTGAACGCGACAGAAAACGTCGGCGTCGCCGCCCGCGGGATTGCCACGGATAAAGTGCTGCGGGGATGCGCGCGTGCGCCATCCCCGGCGGGAATAGAAGCGGCTCCGAATGTTGGAGAGGGGGCGATAAAGTGGTGGAGCGGATACAGCGATGTCGGAGTCAGCGAAAAGTTAACACGGGAAAGGGAAAGGACAAGTTTGTGCCATGCTGGGGCTTGTTTCTCTTGCGCGCCAAAGGCAATCAAATAGTCCCCTCCCCCCGAAACTATTGTCCGTGCAGAATCTCTTGCTTTGGAATCGGGAAACAAAGTGTTGAAAACTTGGCTGAACACTGAAGAAGAAAACGGAGGAAACCCGAGGGCACGAGCTGGGGACCTCACGAGTGAAACAACAAGCTGAGAATGCTGCCACCCGAGCCAGGTTTTCAGCAGCAGCAATTGGATGGGGGGAGCCGAGTGCCGCCGTCGGGTTCAGCAGAACACAGGAGGCAACGAACCCGCTGTGCGGAGCCCGCTATGCGGGCTGGAGGTACCTGGCCCCGTCATGGTAACGAGGAACTGGAGGAAGGTTTTGCTTGTGATTTTGCCCCACAACTCGGACCTCTGCGGCCCTGGATTAAACCCGACATCGCAAAGGAGGAGGCGATGATACCCCAACTGCTGCACGCCCCATCGCAGGGGCTCCTGCTGAGCCATCAAATTTGCAGGACAAAGATTGCCGCTGGCCACTGGAATCCAAGTGGGAATGTGTGTGGCGAGTCCCCCTCACGGGAGGAGACGGAATGTTCCCCAGGGGAGCAGAAGCGGGAGATTCTGGGCGTCCCACAGCGTTTGGAAGCACCCCACCGGCCCACCACAACCCTCCATTGAGCACACGAACCGCTTCCTGGGGCGGTGGTCCAGACCCGCAGCACTGAGGGGACCCTCTTGGGATTAACGTGCGGAGTTCGGGGATCTCGCTGCATCCGTACGAACGGCAGCCAGCAATGGAGGAGAGATCCCCAGTGCTTGGCCCGATCCATCCGGCCAGAGGAGCTCCGGCCACCAGGAAAACGTCAGAGCCACACTCGCCCCCCTCGCCGCCCCCAAAACAAAGCAAACCATTCATTCTAAATCCGTGCCCTCGCACACCAGAACGGGCTTTGTTTGACTTCGCTAATATCCCGACAATAAAGTGGCATCCCCGGGGCGGGCAGTGAGCCGCCCTGCCCGGCGGGGGGAGCAATGCAACGCCTCTTTGGGAAACAGCAGCAGCCCGTCCTCTCCATCCCGACAGGATCCAGGAGATCGTCTGCAAACTTCCTAAATGACCCAGGAGCCTACACGTCGGGAATTCCTAATGGAACAGCAAACGGTCTGCATAGAAAGCCGGCTCACCGTAAAAGGAACGTTTGGAGAACTGAGGGAACGATCGAAGAATGTCCCACTGCAGAAGTTTCCTTATGGCTCCCGGTGAGCAGAAACGAAGTGGTGCTCAAGCAGCGGTTGTGCTGCTCACTGGAGCAGCCTGGGCTTTGATCAGCTCTACGGCACGACGCGGGAACTCCCCGGTGGAACCCTGCGGAGTTTTGCTGGACGAGGGGGGGGATGGAGAAGGGCCCTTATCGATGCTGACTGCAATCGTCGAGTGGCCTCAGGAATCGGGATCAAACCCGATTCCATTCCCAGAAGTGTCAGTACTTGTGCCAGCCTCGCAGGTCGCTAACGCGGGACAATTCCCCTCGCCGGCTGCCGCACAGCGGGGAACTGACGGGGCGGTGACGGAGGTGGGGAAGAGGCGCCATCCCCCGAGACCGTTCTCCCGACAATTGCCCTCTCAGGCCGCTGAAAACACCGACGGCGCCGCGGCGCCTTACAATTGACTGCGGGGGACGAAACGCCGAGCCCGCACCTTTACTAGGGGCACCCCAGCGAGGTGGAACGCACAGCCCAGCGAGCACAGCCGGCAGAAACCCTTAGGAGCCCAGACACACACGAAGGCGACCGCCCCTTTGGCACCTTCGCGGCAGGAACCGGAGGGGTTCAACCCCCAGGAGGCGCCGCTGGGGCTCGGGCCACCTGCTCCGCCGGCTGAGCACCGACCGAGGAACCAGTTCGGGGCCGGCGGCATGGCCAAGCCAGCATTTCTTTTCCTCTTCTCTGTCCCACACAGCCCAGAGAACGCCCGCCTACACCAGCTCCCGCCTCGGCAGCCTCTCCCGTGGCACGGGACACCTGCAGATCTTTTACATCAGTGCGGAGCTGGAATAATTCCCGTTCAAGGTGGCGGTACCCGTCAGGAGAAGCTCTTTGTTGGTTCAGAACTTTGCGCTGAGCAAAGCGCTGAAGAGAGGAGCAGAGAGAATTCACGTCGTCAGCGGCGTTTGGTTTCGTGGCGTGAGAGCGCTGGACGCGGTGGCCGCCCCGCGCGTCCTGCCGTGGTTTGTGCCGTTGGCAGCAGCAGGGGCTGAGCTTCCCGGTTTCGAAGGGGCAGAAGGATGGAGCTCCCGGGGATTGAGCAGTGTGACGCCGGAGCCTCTGTAAGAAACGGGGTCGAGGCGACGTCGGGGCTGGGGGTCGGGAAGCCGCTGAAGGGACGGCAGCGCTCAGGGGCCGTCGAAGGCCCCGGCGGAGCTGAGGGAAGCGGGGAGCCGCCGAGGCAGCGGCCGGGACTGGCGCCGGCGGGCTGTGGCGGCGCTGCGGGTGCGGCTGTGGCGAGGGGCTGGCGAGGCCGGGCCGGCCCCGGCGGGCAGCGCAGCCTGAAGCCGGTCCCGTGCCGGGCGGCGCGCGGGCCGCTGCCGCTCCCCCAGCGCGGGCCGTTGGCGCCGGCCCTCGAGCGGCGGCCGGGGCAGGGCGAGCGGCCCGAGCGTCCGTTGGCGGCGAGAGCCATGGAGGGACAGCGGCTGCCCGGCGCTCTCAACCCCAGCCACTTCCCGGCCAAGCTGTGGCACTTGGTGAACAGCCCCCGCTTTGGCTCCGTGCGCTGGGATGCCGGCGGCGAGGGGCTGCTCATCGACCAGCGGCTCTTCGAGCGGGAGCTGCTGGGCGCGGCGCCGGCCGGCGAGGGGGCGGCGCTGGCCGCCGCCTTCTTCAAGACCACCAACTTCCCCAGCTTCATCCGCCAGCTCAACCTCTACGGCTTCCGCAAGCTGGGGCCGGGGCCCCTGCAGGGCCTGGCGGGGGGCGATGCCGGAGGCTCGGCCGGGCCCCTGCTCCACTTCCGCAGCCCCCACTTCCGCCGCCACCGCCCCGACCTCCTCGTCCACCTCAAGCGCCTGACGAGCGCCAAGAAGGCGAAGCTGGCGGCCGGCCTGCCGGTGCCCAGCCGCCCGCCCCAGCGCTCCCAGCGCCTGCTCGGCACGGCGCTGCCCGGGGACCCGCCGCTGCCGCCCTCGGCGCTCGGCGAGGCTGGCAGGCCCGGTGAGCTGGGGTGGGCCCCGGCGTGGTGGTGATGATTCAGAAGCGCTGGGGGCGGTGGGGTTTGTAAAGGGGCAGCCCAGAGGTGAGGGGAGCCTGAAGACCGTTACTCCTCCCTGCCGGTCAGTAGGGATGCTGCATCGGCTGTCGTTAAATGGGTGTGCAGGGATGGCCCATGTGCAGTGACAAGCAGAGCATCCCGTCAGCTCTGTGCAAAGGAGAAAAGATGTGGCACCCAGACTTCTGTCAGGTGTCCCCATGAGCTAATGGGTTATGATTATAACCCAGACCCTAACGGTAACCCCTAAGACCTACAGTAACCCTTACCCTAAACCTCAACCATATCACTAGCCCTCATCTTGACCCTAACACTAAATCTAACCCTAATCCCAGCCCAAAATCTAATCCCTAACCCTAAAGGCCCCTGATGCTAACTCTAGCCGTAACACTAACACCTTACCCAAACCTTACCCCTAAACCTAACTCTAATAGCCTCAAGTGCTATCCCTAATGGCTCGTAACCCTAATCCTATCCCTAAGCTTAAAGTGTCAGGGTTATTACCATAATCAAACATTATTATTCTTAATGGCAAAGCTGGAGTTTGGTAGAGCAGCGCTTCGTGGTTCCCCTTTTATTGTAACGTACAGTCTGCTGTAGTTCACAACACTTTCTGAATTCCTCCTGCTTGGTTTAGTCAAGTACCACCCATTTGGATTTCTAGCACATTTCTAACTGCTGATCACTTGTTAGTGGAGGTTTCAGGAGCCTGAATGCTGCACAGGCGAGCGTGTGTTGGCGCAGCACTGATGTGCCTGTTATGTTACTGTCTGTTCAGGTGTAAGAAGAAAGTCTGTTTGTGGCTTAAGAACATTGGAGCAAAGGTGGTCTTGCCCGAGGAGATTGTGGAGCCTTGGCTCCTCATGCTGCCTTGCAGTGCCAGTGAAAACTCCTTTCCTTAGCCCTCGTTTCCCTTTGTTTTGCAGGACTGGTGACTGTAGGACAGGTTCATCAACCTGGTGGTGCAGAGAGCCTGTTTGGTTCCTCGGACAAAGCGGCCCTGTGCCAGAAGCCCGGTGCTTTGGTGACAGAGCCTTTGCAGCAGACTCCAGCCCCTTGGAGAACATGGCAGGGTTCTTCTGGGCTGCTGCCAGGGCACGGGGCTTCCGCGGCTTTTCCAGGCCCCGGGGCTCCCTTTCCCGTCCTGCGCAAGTGTTCCATGGAGGTCACGTACACTCTCCAGACTGTGTTCTCGCTTCTGCCTCTTCAGCGAGGGGCTCCAACTGGTGCCGCTTCCCTCCCACAAGGCAGCGGCTGCGCGTCTCCAGGGCAGTGCTCGCAAGCCCCCGATCCACCGGGTATGGCCCAAGTTCTGCACTTGCTGCTCAAGCAGTTACTGACACGTGATGCTGGAGATGTTTTTCTGCAGTGTCTGTCACCATGTGTGTATCTCAGGGGAAAATTCGACAGGAAGCGTAAAGTGTAGAAAAGGAGGAGAGACCGTGAAAGGCCAAAGGTGTTCTGGTTTGTGTTCCTGTCCTTGGTCCAGCTTTTGAGGGTCCCGTGGTGATTTTCCAGAGATCCTCTCTTTGGAGGCTTAAGGGCGAGGAGAAAACCAATTGGCCGCAGCCAGTCCGTGTCAGGCTTAACTTGCATGGGGTTTTTTTCTCTTCTCCCCTGTTGTGTCCTACAGAAGGGGTGAAGTTTTCCATGCGTAGCTTGTACGGGCAGAAGTGTGTCTCTTGTTTGGCCAACCCCAAACGTGCATTGAGGCCGATCCATCTTGTTTGATGGGAGGGGCTGTATCTGTTCCTTCCTTTGTTCAGTAAAGGATGATTTCTTTCCTAAGCTGCCATTCCTCCCCCTCTCGTTCGCGTTCAAATGAGATCCCTGTTCCCTGTCCGTTACTTGATAACAGCTGGTGCCAGAATGCGCTTTAGCTGCTCATTTCTTCTGGCTCTGACGAGATTAACTATGGCAGAGACAGAAGAGCTTAGAAATGTCTTCCCTGCAGTTCACAGGGTAGGACAGGAGTGTGTGAGTGCAGCAGGTATGTTTGTGGAATCTTGGCTCAAATATCCCAAATAAACTGACACCTTTGCCTTTGCTAGCACTGCCCATCAGTAAAGATGATCTGTCCTGCAAATAGCGCCTTTCCTCTGAAGATACCTTTGCAAGTCACCAAAAAACAATACCTGCAGAATACAGCTCCAGCTACCCAGCTGCTTTTTGGAATAGGATCAGTGTTTCCTTGTGAGTGTGAACGTGCAGGCCCTTCCTGTGTGAATCCACTTCCTGTGGTATGTTGTGATGAGAGAGTCAAGCGGCCAAATCCAAAAGGTGCTCTTCAGATCCAGAAGACCGTGACTATGAAGTTTCCCTGAGTGTGTAGATCAATTTTACAGTATATATTTGTAATCTCCATACACGTGTGTCAGAATCACTATATTTTAGGGTGGAGAAATCATTCTTCCAATCAGTGGGGAGGTCAGAACCCATTTCAGGCCTTGAGTTTGCTCTGTGGTCAGTGCAGTGTTTAATCCAAGTAAGCAATAGAACTGTGCACACTGGACACCAGTTCTGGGAGTGTGATGTCTGTGTTTGAATCCTCCAGGTGCGCTGCAGTGTCCTTCACCCCCTGCCCAGGAAGAGCCTCTCACTGTCAGCGCCGGTGCTGCGGCTGAGGCGTACACCGACTGCAGCTTTGTGCAGGTGAGTGCAGTGCACGGAGAGCAGTGGGAAGCAGAGGAGCCCCTGCGCATGGCCCGCAGGGTTCTGGGCTTGTGTCAGGAAGGAGAGAAGTTTGGGAATGGATCTGCTGGGCAAAGGGCAAGTCAGGGGGTTTCCCAATGCCCATTTCAAAGGGGCACTGAACGTGGCAGGGGCAGTGCTGTCATGCAGGTGAGGTGTCAGGGCAGCAGCATCGTGGGTGTCCTCATGGCTGGAGAGGATTTTCCTGTCAAAGTGTTATGTTTGGCTGCCCCAGCATTTGCTTTAGTTCAGGAGTCTCCGTTTATCTGAAGAATGTCCTTGCCTGCGCAAAAGGTGATTCTTGAATGTTACGGCAATCCTGGAACCAGCTCCACTGTTCTGTCCCAGACAGCTTGGGCAGTTCTGAGTTTCCTTGGGTGAACGAGACAAGCTGAGGTGACTTTTGGAATTGGCCTCAGCTCAGAGATGTCCCATTAAAGAAAACTGCAGTCCTTGCTGTCGATGCTTTCTGGAATTGTGGTGGCAATTGCTCCTCTTGGGTGGCCTGGCTTACCAAATAGCAAAAGAACCTGAGGACAAACGCCAGGGCTTCCTTTTGCACTGCAGCAGCGTGCATAGGCTTTTGATTGTTTTCCTTGCAGAGGACAAGCAAAGCGAGCTCTGCTTGTGTGTGTTGCAAAAGGGTTGCCCTATGCAAGCCTGATCATCCAGTTTCTTGCCTTGCGAATATCAACCTTTTGTCTTTATTCCACGTGTTTCTTCTTTCAGCTGAGCTTAGCCGAGCTGGGCAGGTTCTGGCCAGGAGAACATGTTGCTGTACGGCTTGAAATAGCCAACGGCCAGGCCTGCCGTTGATAGGCTGGTATTTCTTTTTCACGCAGGGCATCTTTGTCCTCCCACTTCCATTGTGAGCTGCTTTTCCCTCCAGGCTGAGTGTGGGGAAGTCACAGTGACAAAATTGGTCATCTCGGAAGGCTGAGATCAGTGTCTGGAATAGCAAATGTTCCCCAAGGAGTTGTCAGGGGTGGTGGTGTGGCTCGATTGAAAGGGAATAGAAAAACACTGTCCAGAGGGTCTAGTAAAAATCAGGTGCTTGATGAAAAGCAAGTCCCTGGAGTCAGAAGAGATGGAGTGGTTCCTGAAGCAGTAAATGGCCTTGTAACTTCCTGGTTAACCACTTGCTGGTGAGTGGTTCCTTGGATTATGCAGCTGCCTCCAGGGAAGTGCAGTCAAAAGCTGCTGGTGCATCTGAGCAGAGATTGCTGTCAGGTGGCCTCCTTGTGAGCAGCCCAGAGGCAAGCAGGGATGTAAAGCAGTGCTGGCAGGTCAGTGCCTGGCTGCCTGTGAGCAGGACAAGAGGAGTGTTGTAGAGAACGGCTGAAAAGGACTTGAGGTTTCCAAGTGTTAGTGTAGCCTGGATCATTCCTCCTGGAGCAGGGTGGCAGGGGCTGTGCAAGTGGTACAGAAGACGGTGCTTTGCCTGTGGATCTCACTGAGCTGTGGCCAGTGTTCAGTTTAGCTTGTGTGTGCTCTGGGGCAGGCACTTCCCCAAGGTTCTGTTGAGGGATGCAGGCAGCTCCAGCATTGCTCATCCTGCCCTGCTTGCGTATTGATCCTCAGAATCCACCTGCCCAGTCCTTAGAAAGAGAAGATGATGGAGGAACTGAGTTTTGACGCCATCCTTGAGATTCTGGATAAGATGCTTTCACCACCCAACGCTGAAATAGTGCCCCTGGAACCTGTGGAGAGCGAGATGTCAGCCCCTCAGTCTGTCACAAGTCAGCCACTGCTGGTGAATAGTGGGAACAGCGACAGCCCTTCTGCCTTTGAGGAAAGTCAGCTGGCACCTCTGACTCCTGCAGCGGCAGACACATCATTTCTGATGGAAGCAGCTCAAGCATTATGTGCTGCAGAAGGCTGTGATGGAGACCTTCTCTTTGCTTCCTATGACACCGCATGCGTAGAAGGTGCCGCTGCTGCTGAAATGGCCCTAGAACCTGTGGCCACACAGGAAGCCCCCAGGGAAGGCAGAGAACAGCGGGATCACTGCGCAGCTCAAGCCCCTGAAATGTTGGTTCCGGAAGCACTGTTCAGTGAAGAGCAGGTAAGGGCTAAAGGGAGGTAAATGTGCCCAGGAATGGAGAGGTTTAGCTCATCGCTCATGAAATGTGGGTTGTGGCTGGCGAAGGTAGTGAACTGCAGTCCTCCTTCCTCCTCCTCATTTTCACACCCAGCAATTGTGGTTTGGGTGTCAGACAAAGGCATTGCTAGCCAAAGGGTTTTCACAAGGCCTGCTTAGCAGTCTTCGTGCCATGCACACAGAGAGCACATTTCCAAGAAGAAAGAGCAGAGTGCAGTGGGTATCCTGCAGGAGCAGGAGGTGTGTTGGGGGGTACTGGCTCTCCCCAGAGTGTTTGGTTTCTGTATTTGCAGAGGCCTTTTGGACTCTTATGACACAACTTTGTCAAAGAATGTGGTTGTATTTCTATTACTGTGCACAGGCACTGCCCTTTGTATATTTAACACCGAGTAATGAGAGACTCGAGATAGGGGCTGTGAGGCTTGGCATCAGTGATACCTCCTTCGCAAGTGTGATGAGCTTTTGTCTTCTGTAAACTCACACGTAGCAGTTGTCCAAAGCTTTGTTTTGCCTGACTAGAAGGAAACACTGCAGGCTCTGAACAATCCTTCAGCTTCAGGGCATAGATTCTGTAGGCTATTTGCAGAAGAGATTCCTCCTCTAGAGCAGGTGATAGAGAGAAGGTCTTTCTGTCTAGAGATGAACTGCAGGCGCTTAACTTTGGTCTTTGACCTCCACAGTGGAACAGAAGCATCCCTTGGCTGGTTGGCTTTTTCCTGTCTTTTTTCCCCCCCTAGAGTTTTGCCCCATGGCCATGGCAGTGGAGCAGGTCAGGCAATGCATCTCGGCAGCGCTCAGCACTTGTCAGGTGTCCATTTGGAGTGGAACAGTTCCTGTGTTGTCCCTACAGGCATAACAAGAAAACCGTGAGGGATCTTTGGTTTCATTTCTTTGCCTCTTTGTTTGTTTGTTTGGTGTTTTTTAAAGGAGGATCCTGGTGTTCAGTGGGACTCAGTGACAGAAGAGAGACAAGTGACTTCAGGAAGGGAGGCAGTGAGCAAAGCTGTAGAAGAGCCGGGGTCAGCTGTAAAACCTGGCTGCAGGAAAAGAAGACGCAGCTTCGAGGAGGGTAAGTCCCTGGCAAGAGCTTCTCCACTGTTTAGAGATGGCTGAGGCAGCTGCTCTGAAACTCTTCCAGAAAGGGGAGATGAGAAGAGTTGAGTTATTGTCTGCAGTGTAAGTACGTCGGGAAGGGCCTTTGGTTAAAACGTTCCACTTGCAGAAGCCCTCGGTGTCCTTCCCCACATGCTTCTTTGGGTATGCTGGCGCTACGTACCCTTCTGTGGAAAAGGGTAAAAATGAGGTGGGTCGATAAAAGCTGAAGCTGTGGGAGTTGTGTCAGACCCTGGATGTCACAATACACAACAGTGAGGTGAAGTCCAGAGGTACGTTTGCTGGAGGGTGACAGTGCCACAGAAGAAACACTGACTGCTGAGGTGAGTGTTGAAGTGAGAGTGCCAAACTCCACGAAGCTGATGGAGTTAGTGCACGAGTCCAACCGTTTGGCTCAGCTCACTAAATGAATGTTGTACGAGTCTGCTGATAGTTGTGCAGAAAGACATGAGAAAAAGAAGCAGCAGCAGATCTGAGGCCAAGCGAGTCACAAACCTACAGGTGACATCTGAACGGCCCCAGGTTAGAGAGACGTAAGAGGACACAGAGAGTCCTTTGGGCCCATCCTAGATGAGAGGCTGGTGCAGCCTGCAGGTTTCGTGGGAAGCCGTTTCCCTCTCATCTGTTCATCCCAGAGCTGGCTGTAGAGTTTGAAGAGCTGTTGCTCCCTTGAAAGAGTAGTCTCTAGATTCCAGATGCTGATGCTAGTTAAGAATGCAGCTCCAAACGCCTATCCCTTTCCAACGTTTCAGTAAGGAGAAAAGTCTCCATGTCAGGAAGCTGAGAGGAAAGGCTGGATGCCATCTTGAGAGCAGACAGGCTTTTGTTTGAAATGCAGAACTGAGAGTTCTTGATGAATGACTTCCTGGTGGCACAGATCATTTCTGTAGCTAGCACCAGGGTCTGATAGCTGTTGATGTTTGGCAGCTGGTGTCCATGGTGGCAAAGGCAGAGATAAAGAATGGAGCTTGCAGAACGGGAGCACATTTAATTTTTGCTGTGTTTCTATTGGCAGCTTTGCCAGGTTGGAAGAATTGCTGTTCTAAAGAGTCGGCCTCCCATTCTCAAGGCACAGGCCGCCTTTGGGCCAGATTTGACTGTAGCTGATGGCAGCACAGTTGCTGCGCATGCTGCCAAGTGAGCCGTAGGCAAGGCCCGAGAGTGACCCGGTGTTCTTTGCTTCCTAGATCCCCAGGAGCTGGGAGGTGGAGCCTGCAAGCGGGGCTGCTTTGCGGAGGAAGACACCGGACTGAGGAGCGTGTGAACATGTGGGTTCCCTCGTGAGAGTGCGGCAGCAGCGCTCCGCACACAGCTGGCACCTGGGATCGGGCTCACACCTCTTGTGCACATTTGCTAACTTGGAAGTTATTTATAGCTTTATAGCTGTATTTGTGTCTTTATACATTATTTTATAGCTTTATTCATAACTTTATAGTTGTTTATAGCTTTATGTATAAGTTTATAATTATTTAAAGCTTTATAGCTTTTTTTGTAACTTTCTATGTTATTTAAAGCTTTATTTACAGCTTTGTACGTTATTTATATCTTTATAGCTTTATACGTTATTTATAGCTTTCTGTATAAGTTTATAGTTATTTATAACTTTATTGTTATATAAATTATAGAAAGTTACATATAGTTATATAGGACTATATATCCAAACACTTGTTTCATTTCTCAGACACTGTGTTTACAGGGATAGGCGATGTTAGGGTTTGACTAGCTGTGCTTCTGTCTGGATGGGATGAGCAGTGATGAAGTCTTAGTACTAGAATATTTTCCTCTGCTAATTTTTAAAGGGTTTGGAGCAGGATCTCCTGCGGTACAGCACTTTCCGTTTACACATGTGGGTAACACATAGGATTAAGTAAGTTCGGTGATAAGGCATTTTTAGCTCTATTCTTATTAAGGGGAAGAGGGAGGGATTTGTTTTTCCTGGGGATGTTGTTCTCTGCCTCTGCTCAGGAGCACTCTGCAATAAACTGTGTTTTTGAACTGCAATGGGCGTTGCGTTTCTGTTTTTTCTGTGTTGTAATTACAAATGATGGAGCGTCCCAGTTGAAAGGAAGTCTTCCCGTTTCAGTCAGCGTTGCTGCCACTTTAAGCACCAGCTAGATCTACAGACAGGTAGACTGAGGTGAGGTCAGAGGCAGAAGTTCTTCCCTGTGAGGATGGGACTGGTATTGGACGTCTGTTGATGATCAATTGTCTTCTCTCCCCGTGTTATTTCCAAGGCCTCATGAATTCCCTGCAGATTTCCTTTCTATGTTGTTCCTGTTTCTGTTTTTCCAAGGCCTTCAATCCTTCTCCTGCATGGTGATGCCCATTAGTCCCACCTTCGTGCTAGCCAGTTAGCTTGCACTGGAGAGCCCAGCGTGTACTTTAAGAAACATGTGGACAAGCCATGAGTAAGGCTGGTATTTCCCCCCTGAACTGCACCCTTTGTACTTGATAAGGTTTTAGCTGTGGTGTTGCCAGCTCTCTTTTCACAGGTTGTTTTTGCTCCTTGACAGGAGCTGTGGGAACGTGTTCTGTGCTGCGTGCTGCCCCCTGAAGTTGCCCATCCCTGATGAGCAGTTGGATGAGCCTGTCCTCCTTTGTACCTCCTGTTCTGACCACATGCAAGTCTCTTGTGCCAGGGAGCTCATGAGCCAACACCTGAAGAAGCCCATCGCTGCAGCTTCCAAGTGATTGCCAGCACAAGGGACCTGGCTAAGTGCAACCTTTCCTACCCGAGGCCCCCATGCTCTTCCCAGCAAACCCACAGCTGCCTGGGACACCAGCCTCTTTCAGCCTCTTCCAGCCTCGCCTCTAATGACCCCAAAACGGCATTTTCTGTTCCAGGAAAGGTCTCAGACAGGATGCACCAGCCCTTCACCAGCGTGTTTATACCAGATTTTGTCTGCTACTTCTATGGTTGTGTTCTGCTCTGCAGAAAGACAGATGGGGACCATCGTGCTCAGCTTGATGTGCCAAGGGAGATGTTGGGAAGTAAGTTTGTGGGGGAGCTGGAAAGAATCTCCTAGAAAGCCTGTCATGAATTTGAAGCCCCCAGAGACGTTGTAATTAAGCAGATGCTCTGGTAAACTACTCCTACATTTCAGGTCAGCATTCACATTAGAGAGGTACTATGGAAAACTTACTGCAGCCTTCCAAATGCTTGAAGGGGCTGATAAGAAACCTGGAATGTTCTTTAAACAAAAGCCTGTAGGGACAGGAAAAGGGGGAATGGCTTTAACCGGGCAGAGGGGAGACTGAGATGAGCTCTTTAGGCACAAGTTCTTCCTGTGAGGGTGCTGAGGCGCTGGCACAGGGTGCCCAGAGAAGCTGTAAACACTGCCCCATCCCTAGCACTGTTCAACGCTTGTCATTGCTTGTCTGCTCTTTTTGGACAATTGAGTATGTTCAGAGTGAACTATCGTAGAAGGATAGAATGATTTTGGTTGGAAAGCATCTTAAGATCATCCAGTTCCAACCCCCTGCCATGGGCAGGGAGACCTTCCACAAGAGCAGCTTGCTCCAAGCCCCTGTGTCCAACCTGGCCTTGAGCACTGCCAGGGATGGGGTAGCCACAGCTTCTCTGGGCACCCTGTGCCAGGGCCTCAGCACCCTCACAGGGAAGAACTTCTTCCTTTTACCTAACCTGAACTTCTCTTGTTTCACTTTGAACCCTTCACCCCTTACCCCCAATCCCTGATGAAGAGTCAATTCCCAGCATCCTTATAGGCCCCCTCCAGACACTGGATGCTGCTCTGGGTCTTCAGGCAGCTTCTCTTTTCCAAGCTGAACAGCCCCAATGTTCTCAGTCCGGTTTTGTATGGGAGGTGCTGCAGCCCCTGTTCATCCTTGTGGCCTCCTCTGCACTTGCTCCAAGAGTTCCATGTTCTTCTTATGTTGGGGACCCCAGAACTGCACACAGTGCTCCAAGTATCTAACCCTTGCAGAGAGGCAAGAGGCCTTTCTGAATTCAGAGTAGTGGATAGGTTTGGGGTTCAGATTTCAAAACTGTAGTCTAGATTTTGGAATGCTGATGAGTTCCTATGAAACGACACACGCCATCACAGCAGGGAAATTGTAGTGGGGCAAAAGTCATGAATTGTTTCAGTTCTAGTTTTCCTTACAAATGCAGTTAATAACTGCTATACAAACTAAGTTCCAGTACTGGGCCATGATCGCAGTTAAAGGAGATGGAGTTAGTTGATTCCATCAGGATTTTAAATGTAACTTTTGTTTCAGGCAGATGAATCTACTGCACCTCCTCTGCTGTCGCTTTGGTGCCTCTGCTCCTCCAGCTGCTCCCGAGATGCAAGAGGAGCTGCTCCTGAGGTAGAAGAGAATTGGACAGAGGAGCAAGAGATAAGGCAGCAATTGCTGTCAAAGCAAAAGAGTTGTTAGAACTTCCCAAAAAAGAGAGAGATTGGAGCTGAAGCTGGAAGAGACCAAAGTACAGCTGGTGAGCAGGGGAGGTGAGGAAACTTCTATAGCTGGGTCTCACTTTCCTTTGCACAGCACTAGGCTCCAGTGGTAACTGCTGTACGTTGTTTTTTCCTCATGTTAGACAAGCATAGCTATTTTAGGAGTAGAGCAAGGGAAGTTGATCTGGGGTTCCTGAGCAGTGTTGTTACCTAAACCCCTTGAGAACTGCACTCAAAATCGAGGTTGAAAAAAAAGAAAGTGAAATTTTTGGGGTTTTCTCTTTAACCTCTCTCCTAAAATGCTGCCTGTGACCCTCGTCTTCCATCTCTTCTTTGTGGCTCACAGGAAGCCAGGCTCTTCCAATTACATTTGCTCTCCTTGAAGAAGGAAACCTGATTGTTGGAGATAAAATCGGTTTCCTCGTTAGGCCAGGCTGGTTTGATGCCACCCTCTGAAGATGGCAGTTAAACTCTATTGTCTTTCATTCATAATTGAAGGTGTCAGCTGATGATATCAAAAGAAAGCATCTTTGATGTGTAGAAATGAAAATTAGACCAGATGCTCAGCAGCCTTGTTGCCTTGAACACGTGGAATATCACAGAACAGCTAGTGCTGGAGAGAGAGCTTGTGTGTAAGTGCCAGAGTTTGCAGTATTGACTTTGTAGTACTGTTTTGGCATTATATTTGAATTTGATCTTTTGTAATGGTACTGCATTATTTTAATGCTGGTAACTGGCAATTCTGGGGTCATTTTCTGGTAAATGGCTGAACCGCTGAACCTTCAAGACATTTCTGTTTCTCGTTTGGTTTTGAGAGGGAACCAGCTCCTGTCCTGAGGAGCATCTCAGGGTAGGAGTTGTGTCATGCACATCAATGCTGCATTTTTTTCCTACTTCAGGTTCTATCTCTTTGTGTTCAGCAAGGATCATCTACTGTAGCTTCAACTCCAGCACCTTCCAAGCAACGCGTCTCCCACACCTCACCTGACAGTTAAAGCACCTCCTGAAAATAGTAAATAGGGATCCTCGACTTCATAGGCTGGCTCACCGCCCTTCTCATGCTGAAGATCAACCTCCCGGGAGAGAATTTCCCCTGGACGTGAGCGATCAGCCTGATACCAAGGCAAACAAAAGAGCACAGGCTGAGAACCAAAACTCAACCAAGCAAGAAAAATTGAAAGCAAGTGGAAAATCAGAAGGAAGAGCTTGGCCAGTCAGAAACAAAGTTGAAATCACCATCCCCCTTGGAGGATAAGCTGCCCAATTGTAAAGTGTCCTGGTTGCAGTTGGGATAGAGTTCTTGTTGGTCCTAATAGCTGAGAGGAAGCAGAGACAGGACACTTGAGCCCAGCTAGCCAAAGGGCTGCTCCATACCACAGCAAGTCATGGCCAGTATAGAAACTGGGGAGAGTCACCCGGAAGGGGCCAGTCACTGGTCGGGTCGGGCTGGGTATCAGTTGGCGGGTGCTGAGCCATTGTGTTGTGCAGCACTGCTGGGTTTTGTCTGTCCCCTTTTTAGTTTCAGATTCCCTCCCCTCGTTATTTCCATCACCATTATTTTTATTGTTATTATTGTTGTTTTTATCAGTACTATTATTACTATTAAAATGATATAATGTTAATAGACATATGACAATATATATCATATGCATGGTTATTATTATCATTAGTATCACTATTGCCATCATTATAATAATGATGATCATCATCACTATTATCATTATAATTCTTATCATAATTATTACTTCTGTTATTCTTATCCTCATTATCATTATTATCCTCATATTTATTATTACTTTCATTATCATTGTTATTCTCATTCCTATCATCACCATTATTAGAATCATTATCATTATGGTATTTCTTATAATAATTGTATTTTATTATCATTATAATTGCATTGTTCTTTATTGTTGTTATAATTAATTGTACTTTAGTACTTACTGTTGTTATTTATTATTATTACAATATCATACCTTAGTTCAGTTATTAAACTGCTGTTCTCGCAGCCCGTGGCTTTTCCATCCCTTCAATTCGCCCCATGCAGCCTGGGCTGGGAGCTGAGTGCGTGGTGCTGAGGTACTGGCGGGGTTTGAACCACAACGGGGTGGAGCTGGGGCAGCCAGAGCTCTGCTGGGCTCTGGGGGCACGAGCACCCAGCAGAGAGGGATCTTCCAGGGGAGCCCAAACCGCCAGCTCGTCTGTGAGAGAGAGAGTTCTGCTCTTCTGCTCCTCCGTGAGCCTGAACTGTGAGGTGAAGGTGCCCATGAAGCATCTCATCTCCCACACACTGTCCCTCAAGAACCAGAGCTGGGGGGGGGGCAGTGGTCCCATTAAGGTGGGGGAGGCTGCAGGGGGAGGTGGTGGGGGTGGGATCAGCTGCACCCTGAGCCCCTTAGCCAGACTCCAGTCCCTTCTCTCCCGTGCATCTTTGCGTGCGGGTGACAGGTACCAATGGCCACAAGGCATCCTTGGCAGTGCCAGCTATTGGGATGTGTGTCGAGAGGAGGGCAGGGTGGGCAGAGCAAAAGGCCCACTCATGGTTGTGTCAAGAGCTATCCCGAGGGAATGTGCAGGGATTGGGAGAGGGAGGCAGGTGCTCAGAGAGTCAGAAGTGCAAATGTGTTCTAGGAGAGGGGAGGTGGTGTTGGCAGGAAGAAGCTCCAGCTGCCTCTGAGCCTTTCAGACCCACTCTGGACCATGCCTGGCCTCTGACCTCTGCCAAGTCGCTCCCGACCACCCGGGACAGCAGAGCCCTTGGTAGCACGGCCGGCTGCTGCCTTCTCCTGCCTCCACACGGCTCTCCTCTCTGTCACACAACTGGTTTGTCACACAAGTGGTTAAGGGCCGTGTGTGTCTCAAGCATGAGGGGAGGGGTGGCTGTGAGTGCTGTGGGAGTTGGGATTCTTCTCATACCTGATGGGAGAGGATGAAGATGGAGCCCCACTCTTCCCAGCAGTACCAACCGGCAGTGCAAGAGGTAAAGGGCACAAATTAAACACATGAAATTCAAGGCAGGAAACCACCGTCTCAGAGTGAGGCGGGTGAAAGAGCGGACCAGGTTACCCAGAGAGCCTGTGGAGCCTCCATCCTTAGAGATGCTGAAAACCCAACTAGATTACATGCTAAGCAAGCAGCTCAAGGTGACCATGCTGGAGCAGTTGGCTTGCACTAAAGGACCTCTGGAGGTCCCTTCAACCCCCAGCAATTCTGAGACTCTTGTGAACAGGTAAGAGTAATGTCTCCCATAAAAATCTGACTTCAAATGTTTTGTGACAGAAAGTGCTTTGCGTGTATTTTCTTTTTCAATCCTGTTGCCTGTTGAGCTTTTCTGAAGGCAAGGGGAGCAACATCCACTGCTCTTGCCTTCTCCATCAGGCTAGGCACCTCCCTGTAGAAGGCTACCAGCTTGGTAAGGGTAACTTCTCCTGCATAAACCCATGCTTCCAACTCCCAAGCACCTTCCTGTGCTACCTGCTCTTGTAAAACACTTCCCACATGTTTTGCTCTCTCCTCATTGCAGGGATCAAGGAGACAGGGAGATTCCTGTGAGTTGATGGATCTCCCTTGTTTTCCTTCTTGTTCCTCTTGCAGACAGAAGAGGTTGAGGTGTGTGCTGAGCCACTTGAAAACCTTGCAAGGTCTCTTCAGGCCACTGTCATCTCAAAACAAAGTCTTATCTGGGACACACACTGAGCTGACATTGCCATGGGATGGCAAGGGCAAAAGACGAGGATCTCTCAAGGCCAGAAACCATGGAGAAAGCCATAGTTTTAGCAAGGGAAGGAATGCTTCTGGATACTCTGCTGGTTGTTACTGGAGAGGAGGGAAGGAGGACAGAAAGATGACTCTCTTGCAGAGCTGATGCCCGATGCCTTTACTGACATAATCAAGGGAAAATGGAACAGACGAGAACTTAAGTAGTTAATATTGGAGAAGGAGTAAAGCTCAGGTAAGAGGTGGCAACTGAAGGGAAAGCTTGAAGGGGCTGATAAGAAACCTGGAATGTCCTTTAAACAAGAGCCTGTAGGGACAGGAAAAGGGGGAATGGCTTTAACCGGGCAGAGGAGAGACTGAGATGAGCTCTTAGGCAGAAGCTCTTCCCTGGGAGGGTGCTGAGGCGCTGGCACAGGGTGCCCGGAGAAGCTGTGGCTGCCCCATCCCGGGCAATATTCAAGGCCAGGTTGGACACAGGGGCTTGCAGCATCCTGCTCCAGCGGGAGGGGCGGGTGAGGCTGCCCCGGTGCGGGGTCCCCCCTCAGCCGCCGGGCCCGGGCCGGGGCCGCGCACCAGGAGGGCGGTGCGGCGGGAGGGGGAGCCCGAGGTCCCGGCCGGAGCGGCTCCAGCGGCTCCACCCTCGCTGTGTGTCCGAGGTAAGAGAGCGCCGCCGCCACCGCCCCGCGCTCGGCCGAGGAGCGGCCTCCGCGGAGCCGCTGTCCGGCGGCCGCAGCCCCCCGCCGGGCCCGCAGCCCGCCCCCGCCGCCGCTCCCTGCCCGGCCCGTTCCGGCCCGTTCCGGCCCGTTCCGGCCCGGCCGCCGTCCTCCGCCGTGCGCCCGGAGCCGGCAGCCGCGTCCTGCGGCGGGAGCAGCACCCGGCGCGCTGCACGAGCCTTCCCGAGCCGCTTCGGCTCCGTCCTCGGCTCGGCGGCTGCCTGCGGACGCGTCGCCTCCAGCCGGGCCGGCCCCGGAGCTCGCTGTCGGCACCAACGTTCTCCTTGGAGCTCGCTGGAGCCTCTCTCGGGCTGCCGAGCTCCGCTCGCACCTACCTGCCTGCTGCCTGCCTGCTGCCTGCCTGCTGCCTGCCGCCTGCCGGCGGGAGGGAACCCTCGCTCTGCTCTGAACCCTCGCCTTCAGTAGAAATACCACAGCTTGTCGTTTCTGGTTGTGAATTCAAGACCACCACCAGACACACGCGCTTTTCTCAAGCTACTGCAAATCCCTTTGGCCCAGGATTTACAGCAGCGTTTCCCGGCCACGGCTGCCCTCCAGCCGGCAGCAGCCCAGCACATCTGCAGAGCTTTTCTCTTTCCTCTCCCTTTCCCATCCCTTTTTTCTCCCCATGGCAGCAATCCCTGTCATTTGCTTTAATTGACAACATCCTCTGCCCGAATCGTCCCACGTATCAGGTCTCCTCCTCGAGCTTATTTGTCGCCATGAACTCAGTTCATCGCGGGCGAGTTTTGGATTGTAGCGCTATTGAACTTAGTGAGTGTACCAAGGGCAAGTCGAGTCCGTGTTTCTGTCGCTTCAAGAAACAGCGCTATTCGTGGATCCGGAATCGTGACAGTTCTTAAGGATCACGACCGGCGAGAATCGCAGATGCAGCCGAGCAGCCCCCAGCCCCTCTGCTCTCGGAGCACTGCCTGGATGCCAGCGCGGATTTGGTGCCAAATGTCGAACCTCTGAACGCGACAGAAAACGTCGGCGGAGCCGCCCGCGCGATTGCCACGGATAAAGTGCTGCGGCGATAGAAGCGGCTCCGAATGTTGGAGAGGGGGCGATAAAGTGGTGGAGCGGATACAGCGATGTCGGAGTCAGCGAAAAGTTAACACGGGAAAGGGAAAGGACAAGTTTGTGCCATGCTGGGGCTTGTTTCTCTTGCGCGCCAAAGGCAATCAAATAGTCCCCTCCCCCCGAAACTATTGTCCGTGCAGAATCTCTTGCTTTGGAATCGGGAAACAAAGTGTTGAAAACTTGGCTGAACACTGAAGAAGAAAACGGAGGAAACCCGAGGGCACGAACTGGGGACCTCACGAGTGAAACAACAAGCTGAGAATGCTGCGACCCGAGCCAGGTTTTCAGCAGCAACAATTGGATGGGGGGAGCCGAGTGCCGCCGTCGGGTTCAGCAGAACACAGGAGGCAACGAACCCGCTGTGCGGAGCCCGCGATGCGGGTTGGAGGTACCTGGCACCGTCATGGTAACGAGGAACTGGAGGAAGGTCTTGGTTGTGATTTTGCCCCACAACTCGGACCTCTGCGGCCCTGGATTAAACCCGACATCGCAAAGGAGGAGGCGATGATGCCCCAACTGCTGCACGCCCCATCCCGGGGGCTCCTGCTGAGCCGCCAAATTTGCAGGACAAAGATTGCGGCTGGCCACTGGAATCCAAGTGGGAATGTGTGTGGCGAGTCTCCCTCACGGGAGGAGACGGAATGTCCAACAGGGGAGCAGAAGCGGGAGATTCTGGGCGTCCCAGAGCGTTTGGAACCACCCCACCGGCACACCACAACCCTCCATTGAGCACACGAACCGCTTCCTGGGGCGGTGGTCCAGACCCGCAGCACTGAGGGGACCCTTTTGGGATTAACCTGCGGAGTTCGGGGATCTCGCTGCATCCGTACGAACGGCAGCCAGCAATGGAGGAGAGATCCCCAGTGCTCGGCCCCATCCATCCGGCCAGAGGAGCTCCGGCCACCAGGAAAACGTCAGAGCCACACTCGCCCCCCCCCCCCCGCCCCCAAAACAAAGCAAATCATTCATTCTAAATGCGTGCCCTCGGCCACCAGAACGGGCTTTGTTTGACTTCGCTAATATCCCGACAATAAAGTGGCATCCCCGGGGCGGGCAGTGAGCCGCCCTGCCCGGCGGGGGGAGCAATGCAACGCCTCTTTGGGAAACAGCAGCAGCCCGTCCTCTCCATCCCGACAGGATCCAGCAGATCGTCTGCAAACTTCCTAAATGACCCAGGAGCCTACATGTCGGGAATTCCTAATGGAACAGCAAACGGTCTGCATAGAAAGCCGGCTCACCGTAAAAGGAACGTTCGGAGAACTGAGGGAACGATCAAAGAATGTCCCACTGCAGAAGTTTCCTTATGGCTCCCGGTGAGCAGAAACGAAGTGGTGCTCAAGCAGCGGTTGTGCTGCTCACAGGAGCAGCCTGGGCTTTGATCAGCTCTACGGCACGACGCGGGAACTCCCCGGTGGAACCCTGCGGAGTTTTGCTGGACGAGGGGATGGAGAAGGGCCCTTATCGATGCTGACTGCAATCGTCGAGTGGCCTCAGGAATCGGGATCAAACCCGATTCCATTCCCAGAAGTGTCAGTACTTGTGCCAGCCTCGCAGGTCGCTAACGCGGGACAATTCCCCTCGCCGGCTGCCGCACAGCGGGGAACTGACGGGGCGGCGACGGAGGTGGGGAAGAGGCGCCATCCCCCGAGACCGTTCTCCCGACAATTGCCCTCTCAGGCCGCTGAAAACACCGACGGCGCCGCGGCGGCTTACAATTGACTGCGGGGGACGAAACGCCGAGCCCGCACCTTTACTAGGGGCACCCCAGCGAGGTGGAACTCACAGCCCAGCGAGCACAGCCGGCAGAAACCCTTAGGAGCCCAGACACACACGAAGGCGACCGCCCCTTTGGCACCTTCGCGGCAGGAACCGGAGGGGTTCAACCCCCAGGAATCGCCGTTGGGGTTTGGGCCGCCTGCTCCGCCGGCTGAGCACCGACCGAGGAACCAGTTCGGGGCCGGCGGCATGGCCAAGCCAGCATTTCTTTTCCTCTTCTCTGTCCCACACAGCCCAGAGAACGCCTGCCTACACCAGCTCCCGCCTCGGCAGCCTCTGCCGTGGCACGGGACACCTGCAGACCTTTTACATCAGTGCGGAGCTGGAATAATTCCCGTTCAAGGTGGCGGTACCCGTCAGGAGAAGCTCTTTGTTGGTTCAGAACTTTGCGCTGAGCAAAGCGCTGAAGAGAGGAGCAGAGAGAATTCACGTCGTCAGCGGCGTTTGGTTTCGTGGCGTGAGAGCGCTGGACGCGGTGGCCGCCCCGCGCGTCCTGCCGTGGTTTGTGCCGTTGGCAGCAGCGGGGTCTGAGCTTCCCGGTTTCGAAGGGGCAGAGGGATGGAGCTCCCGGGGATTGAGCAGTGTGACGCCGGAGCCTCTGTAAGAAACGGGGTTGAGGCGACGTCGGGGCTGGGGGTCGGGAAGCCGCTGAAGAGACGGCAGCGCTCAGGGGCCGTCGAAGGCCCCGGCGGAGCTGAGGGAAGCGGGGAGCCGCCGAGGCAGCGGCCGGGACTGGCGCCGGCGGGCTGTGCTGTGGCGAGGGGCTGGCGAGGCCGGGCCGGCCCCGGCGGGCAGCGCAGCCTGAAGCCGGTCCCGTGCCGGGCGGCGCGCGGGCCGCTGCCGCTCCCCCAGCGCGGGCCGTTGGCGCCGGCCCTCGAGCGGCGGCCGGGGCAGGGCGAGCGGCCCGAGCGTCCGTTGGCGGGGAGAGCCATGGAGGGACAGCGGCTGCCCGGCGCTCTCAACCCCAGCCACTTCCCGGCCAAGCTGTGGCACTTGGTGAACAGCCCCCGCTTTGGCTCCGTGCGCTGGGATGCCGGCGGCGAGGGGCTGCTCATCGACCAGCGGCTCTTCGAGCGGGAGCTGCTGGGCGCGGCGCCGGCCGGCGAGGGGGCGGCGCTGGCCGCCGCCTTCTTCAAGACCACCAACTTCCCCAGCTTCATCCGCCAGCTCAACCTCTACGGCTTCCGCAAGCTGGGGCCGGGGCCCCTGCAGGGCCTGGCGGGGGGCGATGCCGGAGGCTCGGCCGGGCCCCTGCTCCACTTCCGCAGCCCCCACTTCCGCCGCCACCGCCCCGACCTCCTCGTCCACCTGAAGCGCCTGACGAGCGCCAAGAAGGCGAAGCTGGCGGCCGGCCTGCCGGTGCCCAGCCGCCCGCCCCAGCGCTCCCAGCGCCTGCTCGGCACGGCGCTGCCCGGGGACCCGCCGCTGCCGCCCTCGGCGCTCGGCGAGGCTGGCAGGCCCGGTGAGCTGGGGTGGGCCCCGGCGTGGTGGTGATGATTCAGAAGCGCTGGGGGCGGTGGGGTTTGTAAAGGGGCAGCCCAGAGGTGAGGGGAGCCTGAAGACCGTTACTCCTCCCTGCCGGTCAGTAGGGATGCTGCATCGGCTGTCGTTAAATGGGTGTGCAGGGATGGCCCATGTGCAGTGACAAGCAGAGCGTCCCGTCAGCTCTGTGCAAAGGAGAAAAGATGTGGCACCCAGACTTCTGTCAGGTGTCCCCATGAGCTAATGGCTTATGATTATAACCCAGACCCTAACGGTAACCCCTAAGACCTACAGTAACCCTTACCCTAAACCTCAACCATAACACTAGCCCTCATCTTGACCCTAACACTAAATCTAACCCTAATCCCAGCCCAAAATCTAATCCCTAACCCTAAAGGCCCCTGATGCTAACTCTAGCCGTAACACTAACACCTTACCCAAACCTTACCCCTAAACCTAACTCTAATAGCCTCAAGTGCTATCCCTAATGGCTCGTAACCCTAATCCTATCCCTAAGCTTAAAGTGTCAGGGTTATTACCATAATCAAACATTATTATTCTTAATGGCAAAGCTGGAGTTTGGTAGAGCAGCGCTTCGTGGTTCCCCTTTTATTGTAACGTACAGTCTGCTGTAGTTCACAGCACTTTCTGAATTCCTCCTGCTTGGTTTAGTCAAGTACCACCCATTTGGATTTCTAGCACATTTCTAACTGCTGATCACTTGTTAGTGGAGGTTTCAGGAGCCTGAATGCTGCACAGGCGAGCGTGTGTTGGCGCAGCACTGATGTGCCTGTTATGTTACTGTCTGTTCAGGTGTAAGAAGAAAGTCTGTTTGTGGCTTAAGAACATTGGAGCAAAGGTGGTCTTGCCCGAGGAGATTGTGGAGCCTTGGCTCCTCATGCTGCCTTGCAGTGCCAGTGAAAACTCCTTTCCTTAGCCCTCGTTTCCCTTTGTTTTGCAGGACTGGTGACTGTAGGACAGGTTCATCAACCTGGTGGTGCAGAGAGCCTGTTTGGTTCCTCGGACAAAGCGGCCCTGTGCCAGAAGCCCGGTGCTTTGGTGACAGAGCCTTTGCAGCAGACTCCAGCCCCTTGGAGAACATGGCAGGGTTCTTCTGGGCTGCTGCCAGGGCACGGGGCTTCCGCGGCTTTTCCAGGCCCTGGGGCTCCCTTTCCCGTCCTGCGCAAGTGTTCCACGGAGGTCACGTACACTCTCCAGACTGTGTTCTCGCTTCTGCCCCTTCAGCGAGGGGCTCCAACTGGTGCCGCTTCCCTCCCACAAGGCAGCGGCTGCGCGTCTCCAGGGCAGTGCTCGCAAGCCCCCGATCCACCGGGTATGGCCCAAGTTCTGCACTTGCTGCTCAAGCAGTTACTGACACGTGATGCTGGAGATGTTTTTCTGCAGTGTCTGTCACCATGTGTGTATCTCAGGGGAAAATTCGACAGGAAGCGTAAAGTGTAGAAAAGGAGGAGAGACCGTGAAAGGCCAAAGGTGTTCTGGTTTGTGTTCCTGTCCTTGGTCCAGCTTTTGAGGGTCCCGTGGTGATTTTCCAGAGATCCTCTCTTTGGAGGCTTAAGGGCGAGGAGAAAACCAATTGGCCGCAGCCAGTCCGTGTCAGGCTTAACTTGCATGGGGTTTTTTCACTTCTCCCCTGTTGTGTCCTACAGAAGGGGTGAAGTTTTCCATGCGTAGCTTGTACGGGCAGAAGTGTGTCTCTTGTTTGGCCAACCCCAAATGTGCATTGAGGCCGATCCATCTTGTTTGATGGGAGGGGCTGTATCTGTTCCTTCCTTTGTTCAGTAAAGGATGATTTCTTTCCTAAGCTGCCATTCCTCCCCCTCTCGTTCGCGTTCAAATGAGATCCCTGTTCCCTGTCCGTTACTTGATAACAGCTGGTGCCAGAATGCGCTTTAGCTGCTCATTTCTTCTGGCTCTGACGAGATTAACTATGGCAGAGACAGAAGAGCTTAGAAATGTCTTCCCTGCAGTTCACAGGGTAGGACAGGAGTGTGTGAGTGCAGCAGGTATGTTTGTGGAATCTTGGCTCAGTTGGAAGGCTTGAAGTATCCCAAATAAACTGACACCTTTGCCTTTGCTAGCACTGCCCATCAGTAAAGATGATCTGTCCTGCAAATAGCGCCTTTCCTCTGAAGATACCTTTGCAAGTCACCAAAAAACAATACCTGCAGAATACAGCTCCAGCTACCCAGCTGCTTTTTGGAATAGGATCAGTGTTTCCTTGTGAGTGTGAACGTGCAGGCCCTTCCTGTGTGAATCCACTTCCTGTGGTATGTTGTGATGAGAGAGTCAAGCGGCCAAATCCAAAAGGTGCTCTTCAGATCCAGAAGACTGTGACTATGAAGTTTCCCTGAGTGTGTAGATCAATTTTACAGTATATATTTGTAATCTCCATACACGTGTGTCAGAATCACTATATTTTAGGGTGGAGAAATCATTCTTCCAATCAGTGGGGCGGTCAGAACCCATTTCAGGCCTTGAGTTTGCTCTGTGGTCAGTGCAGTGTTTAATCCAAGTAAGCAATAGAACTGTGCACACTGGACACCAGTTCTGGGAGTGTGATGTCTGTGTTTGAATCCTCCAGGTGCGCTGCAGTGTCCTTCACCCCCTGCCCAGGAAGAGCCTCTCACTGTCAGCGCCGGTGCTGCGGCTGAGGCGTACACCGACTGCAGCTTTGTGCAGGTGAGTGCAGTGCACGGAGAGCAGTGGGAAGCAGAGGAGCCCCTGCGCATGGCCCGCAGGGTTCTGGGCTTGTGTCAGGAAGGAGAGAAGTTTGGGAATGGATCTGCTGGGCAAAGGGCAAGTCAGGGGGTTTCCCAATGCCCATTTCAAAGGGGCACTGAACGTGGCAGGGGCAGTGCTGTCATGCAGGTGAGGTGTCAGGGCAGCAGCATCGTGGGTGTCCTCATGGCTGGAGAGGATTTTCCTGTCAAAGTGTTATGTTTGGCTGCCCCAGCATTTGCTTTAGTTCAGGAGTCTCCGTTTATCTGAAGAATGTCCTTGCCTGCGCAAAAGGTGATTCTTGAATGTTACGGCAATCCTGGAACCAGCTCCACTGTTCTGTCCCAGACAGCTTGGGCAGTTCTGAGTTTCCTTGGGTGAACGAGACAAGCTGAGGTGACTTTTGGAATTGGCCTCAGCTCAGAGATGTCCCATTAAAGAAAACTGCAGTCCTTGCTGTCGATGCTTTCTGGAATTGTGGTGGCAATTGCTCCTCTTGGGTGGCCTGGCTTACCAAATAGCAAAAGAACCTGAGGACAAACGCCAGGGCTTCCTTTTGCACTGCAGCAGCGTGCATAGGCTTTTGATTGTTTTCCTTGCAGAGGACAAGCAAAGCAAGTTCTGTTTGTGTGTGTTGCAAGAGGGTTGCCCTATGCAAGCCTGATCATCCAGTTTCTTGCCTTGCGAATATCAACCTTTTGTCTTTATTCCACGTGTTTCTTCTTTCAGCTGAGCTTAGCCGAGCTGGGCAGGTTCTGGCCAGGAGAACATGTTGCTGTACGGCTTGAAATAGCCAACGGCCAGGCCTGCCGTTGATAGGCTGGTATTTCTTTTTCACGCAGGGCATCTTTGTCCTCCCACTTCCATTGTGAGCTGCTTTTCCCTCCAGGCTGAGTGTGGGGAAGTCACAATGACAAAATTGGTCATCTCGGAAGGCTGAGATCAGTGTCTGGAATAGCAAATGTTCCCCAAGGAGTTGTCAGGGGTGGTGGTGTGGCTCGATTGAAAGGGAATAGAAATACACTGTCCAGAGGGTCTAGTAAAAATCAGGTGCTTGATGGAAAGCAAGTCCATGGAGTCAGAAGAGATGGAGTGGTTCCTGAAGCAGTAAATGGCCTTGTAACTTCCTGGTTAACCACTTGCTGGTGAGTGGTTGCTTGGGTTATGCAGCTGCCTCCAGGGAAGTGCAGTCAAAAGCTGCTGGTGCATCTGAGCAGAGATTGCTGTCAGGTGGCCTCCTTGTGAGCAGCCCAGAGGCAAGCAGGGATGTAAAGCAGTGCTGGCAGGTCAGTGCCTGGCTGCCTGTGAGCAGGACAAGAGGAGTGTTGTAGAGAACGGCTGAAAAGGACTTGAGGTTTCCAAGTGTTAGTGTAGCCTGGATCATTCCTCCTGGAGCAGGGTGGCAGGGGCTGTGCAAGTGGTACAGAAGACGGTGCTTTGCCTGTGGATCTCACTGAGCTGTGGCCAGTGTTCAGTTTAGCTTGTGTGTGCTCTGGGGCAGGCACTTCCCCAAGGTTCTGTTGAGGGATGCAGGCAGCTCCAGCATTGCTCATCCTGCCCTGCTTGTGTATTGATCCTCAGAATCCACCTGCCCAGTCCTTAGAAAGATTAACACCATCAGCCCTGCCTGATCAATCCCTGTGTGGTTTGGTCTAAACGTTCTCTGTATTTTGTTTCTGCCAGAGTCCACCAGCGCAGCCACCCTCTGCAGCTGAATGCGTGCCCTGTGGCGGGGCATCTGGGGAAGAGAAGATGATGGAGGAACTGAGTTTTGACGCCATCCTTGATATTCTGGATAAGATGCTTTCACCACCCAACGCTGAAATAGTGCCCCTGGAACCTGTGGAGAGCGAGATGTCAGCCCCTCAGTCTGTCACAAGTCAGCCACTGCTGGTGAATAGTGGGAACAGCGACAGCCCTTCTGCCGTTGAGGAAAGTCAGCTGGCACCTCTGACTCCTGCAGCGGCAGACACATCGTTTCTGATGGAAGCCCCTGGAATGTTGGTTCCGGAAGCACTGTTCAGTGAAGAGCAGGTAAGGGCTAAAGGGAGGTAAATGTGCCCAGGAATGGATAAGATTAGCTCATGGCTCCTGAAATGTGGGTTGTGGCTGGCGAAGGTAGTGAGCTGCAGTCCTCCTTCCTCCTTGTTTTCACGCCCAGGAACTGTGGTTTGGGTGTTAGACAAAGGCATTGCTAGCCAAAGGGATTTCACAAGGCCTGCTTAGCAGTCTTCGTGCCATGCACACAGAGAGCACATTTCCAAGAAGAAAGAGCAGAGTGCAGTGGGTATCCTGCAGGAGCAGGAGGTGTGTTGGGGGGTACTGGCTCTCCCCAGAGTGTTTGGTTTCTGTATTTGCAGAGGCCTTTTGGACTCTTATGACACAACTTTGTCAAAGAATGTGGTTGTATTTCTATTACTGTGCACAGGCACTGCCCTTTGTATATTTAACACCGAGTAATGAGAGACTCGAGATAGGGGCTGTGAGGCTTGGCATCAGTGATACCTCCTTCGCAAGTGTGATGAGCTTTTGTCTTCTGTAAACTCACACGTAGCAGTTGTCCAAATCTTTGTTTTGCCTGACTAGAAGGAAACACTGCAGGCTCTGAACAATCCTTCAGCTTCAGGGCATAGATTCTGTAGGCTATTTGCAGAAGAGATTCCTACTCTAGAGCAGGTGATAGAGAGAAGATCTTTCTGTCTAGAGATGAACTGCAGGCGCTTAACTTTGGTCTTTGACCTCCTCAGTGGAACAGAAGCATCCCTTGGCTGGTTGGCTTTTTCCTGTCTTTTTTCCCCCCCTAGAGTTTTGCCCCATGGCCATGGCAGTGGAGCAGGTCAGGCAATGCATCTCGGCAGTGCTCAGCACTTGTCAGGTGTCCATTTGGAGTGGAACAGTTCCTGTGTTGTCCCTACAGGCATAACAAGAAAACCGTGAGGGATCTTTGGTTTCATTTCTTTGCCTCTTTGTTTGTTTGTTTGGTGTTTTTTAAAGGAGGATCCTGGTGTTCAGTGGGACTCAGTGACAGAAGAGAGACAAGTGACTTCAGGAAGGGAGGCAGTAAGCAAAGCTGTAGAAGAGCCGGGGTCAGCTGTAAAACCTGGCTGCAGGAAAAGAAGACGCAGCTTCGAGGAGGGTAAGTCCCTGGCAAGAGCTTCTCCACTGTTTAGAGATGGCTGAGGCAGCTGCTCTGAAACTCTTCCAGAAAGGGGAGATGAGAAGAGTTGAGTTATTGTCTGCAGTGTAAGTACGTCGGGAAGGGCCTTTGGTTAAAACGTTCCACTTGCAGAAGCCCTCGGTGTCCTTCCCCACATGCTTCTTTGGGTATGCTGGCGCTACGTACCCTTCTGTGGAAAAGGGTAAAAATGAGGTGGGTCGATAAAAGCTGAAGCTGTGGCAGTTGTGTCAGACCCTGGATGTCACAATACACAACAGTGAGGTGAAGTCCAGAGGTACGTTTGCTGGAGGGTGACAGTGCCACAGAAGAAACACTGACTGCTGAGGTGAGTGTTGAAGTGAGAGTGCCAAACTCCACGAAGCTGATGGAGTTAGTGCACGAGTCCAACCGTTTGGCTCAGCTCACTAAATGAATGTTGTACGAGTCTGCTGATAGTTGTGCAGAAAGACATGAGAAAAAGAAGCAGCAGCAGATCTGAGGCCAAGCGAGTCACAAACCTACAGGTGACATCCGAACGGCCCCAGGTTAGAGAGACGTAAGAGGACACAGAGAGTCCTTTGGGCCCATCCTAGATGAGAGGCTGGTGCAGCCTGCAGGTCTCGTGGTAAGCCGTTTCCCTCTCATCTGTTCATCCCAGAGCTGGCTGTAGAGTTTGAAGAGCTGTTGCTCCCTTGAAAGAGTAGTCTCTAGATTCCAGATGCTGATGCTAGTTAAGAATGCAGCTCCAAACGCCTATCCCTTTCCAACGTTTCAGTAAGGAGAAAAGTCTCCATGTCAGGAAGCTGAGAGGAAAGGCTGGATGCCATCTTGAGAGCAGACAGGCTTTTGTTTGAAATGCAGAACTGAGAGTTCTTGACGAATGACTTCCTGGTGGCACAGATCATTTCTGTAGCTAGCACCAGGGTCTGATAGCTGTTGATGTTTGGCAGCTGGTGTCCATGGTGGCAAAGGCAGAGATAAAGAATGGAGCTTGAAGAACGGGAGCACATTTAATTTTTGCTGTGTTTCTATTGGCAGCTTTGCCAGGTTGGAAGAATTGCTGTTCTAAAGAGTCGGCCTCCCATTCTCAAGGCACAGGCCGCCTTTGGGCCAGATTTGACTGTAGCTGATGGCAGCACAGTTGCTGCGCATGCTGCCAAGTGAGCCGTAGGCAAGGCCCGAGAGTGACCCGGTGTTCTTTGCTTCCTAGATCCCCAGGAGCTGGGAGGTGGAGCCTGCAAGCGGGGCTGCTTTGCGGAGGAAGAGAGCGGACTGAGGAGCGTGTGAACATGTGGGTTCCCTCGTGAGAGTGCGGCAGCAGCGCTCCGCACACTGCTGGCACCTGGGATCGGGCTCACACCTCTTGTGCACATTTGCTAACTTGGAAGTTATTTATAGCTTTATAGCTGTATTTGTGTCTTCATACATTATTTTATAGCTTTATTCATAACTTTATAGTTGTTTATAGCTTTATGTATAAGTTTATAATTATTTAAAGCTTTATAGCTTTTTTTGTAACTTTCTATGTTATTTAAAGCTTTATTTACAGCTTTGTACGTTATTTATATCTTTATAGCTTTATACGTTATTTATAGCTTTCTGTATAAGTTTATAGTTATTTATAACTTTATTGTTATATAAATTATAGAAAGTTACATATAGTTATATAGGACTATATATCCAAACACTTGTTTCATTTCTCAGACACTGTGTTTACAGGGATAGGCGATGTTAGGGTTTGACTAGCTGTGCTTCTGTCTGGATGGGATGAGCAGTGATGAAGTCTTAGCACTAGAATATTTTCCTCTGCTAATTTTTAAAGGGTTTGGAGCAGGATCTCCTGCGGTACAGCACTTTCCGTTTACACATGTGGGTAACACATAGGATTAAGTAAGTTTGGTGATAAGGCATTTTTAGCTCTATTCTTATTAAGGGGAAGAGGGAGGGATTTGTTTTTCCTGGGGATGTTGTTCTCTGCCTCTGCTCAGGAGCACTCTGCAATAAACTGTGTTTTTGAACTGCAATGGGCGTTGCGTTTCTGTTTTTTCTGTGTTGTAATTACAAATGATGGAGCGTCCCAGTTGAAAGGAAGTCTTCCCGTTTCAGTCAGCGTTGCTGCCACTTTAAGCACCAGCTAGATCTACAGACAGGTAGACTGAGGTGAGGTCAGAGGCAGAAGTTCTTCCCTGTGAGGATGGGACTGGTATTGGACGTCTGTTGATGATCAATTGTCTTCTCTCCCCGTGTTATTTCCAAGGCCTCATGAATTCCCTGCAGATTTCCTTTCTATGTTGTTCCTGTTTCTGTTTTTCCAAGGCCTTCAATCCTTCTCCTGCATGGTGATGCCCATTAGTCCCACCTTCGTGCTAGCCAGTTAGCTTGCACTGGAGAGCCCAGCGTGTACTTTAAGAAACATATGGACAAGCCATGAGTAAGGCTGGTATTTCCCCCCTGAACTGCACCCTTTGTACTTGATAAGGTTTTAGCTGTGGTGTTGCCAGCTCTCTTTTCACAGGTTGTTTTTGCTCCTTGACAGGAGCTGTGGGAACGTGTTCTGTGCTGCGTGCTGCCCCCTGAAGTTGCCCATCCCTGATGAGCAGTTGGATGAGCCTGTCCTCGTTTGTACCTCCTGTTCTGACCACATGCAAGTCTCTTGTGCCAGGGAGCTCATGAGCCAACATCTGAAGAAGCCCATCGCTGCAACTTCCAAGTGAATGCCAGCACAAGGGACCTGGCTAAGCGCAGCCTTTCCTCTCATAGGGAGTACGGGGTGTGTGTGTCCCCACGCTGGTACCATTGTAGCCTTGACAACCTCGGGCTAAAGAGGGGATTGCAACCTCTTTCTTTTGTGGGCTGGAAAGCAATGTTTTCCCAGTGAGCGCCCATGCAAAGTACCCCCAAAGCAACAGAAAGGCATGTTTAGAAGCAGCTCCCACTGCAAAGGCCGGCTGCTGTGTGGGAAGGAAGAGGGCATCAGCTCTGCAAGAGAGTCATCTTTCTGTCCTCCTTCCCTCCTCTCCAGTAACAACCAGCACAGTATCCAGAAGCATTCCTTCCCTTGCTAAAACTATGGCTTTCTCCATAGTTTCTGGCCTTGAGAGATCCTCGTCTTTTGCCCTTGACATCCCATGGCAATGTCAGCTCAGTGTTTGTCCCAGATAAGACTTTGTTTTGAGATGACAGTGGCCTGAAGAGACCTTGCAAGGTTTTCAAGTGGCTCAGCACACACCTCAACCTCTTCTGTCTGCAAGAGGAACAAGAAGGGAAACAAGGGAGATCCATCAACTCACAGGAATCTCCCTGTCTCCTTGATCCCTGCAATGAGGAGAGAGCAAAACATGTGGGAAGTGTTTTACAAGAGCAGGTAGCACAGGAAGGTGCTTGGGAGTTGGAAGCATGGGTTTATGCAGGAGAAGTCATCCTTACCAAGCTGGTAGCCTTCTACAGGGAGGTGCCTAGCCTAGGGGAGCAACATCCACTGCTCTTGCCTTCAGAAAAGCTCAACAGGCAACAGGATTGAAAAAGAAAATACACGCAAAGCACTTTCTGTCACAAAACATTTGAAGTCAGATTTTTATGGGAGACATTACTCTTACCTGTTCACAGAGTCTCAGGATCGCTGGGGGTTGAAGGGACCTCCAGAGGTCCTTTAGTGCAAGCCAACTGCTCCAGCATGGTCACCTTGAGCTGCTTGCTTAGCATGTAATCTGGTTGGGTTTTCAGCATCTCTAAGGATGGAGGCTCCACAGGCTCTCTGGGTAACCTGGTCCGCTCTTTCACCCGCCTCACTCTAAGACGGTGGTTTCCTGCCTTGAATTTCGTGTGTTTAATTTGTGCCCTTTACCTCTTGCACTGCCGGTTGGTACTGCTGGGAAGAGTGGGGCTCCATCTTCATCCTCTCCCATCAGGTATGAGAAGAATCCCAACTCCCACAGCACTCACAGCCACCCCTCCCCTCATGCTTGAGACACACACGGCCCTTAACCACTTGTGTGACAAACCAGTTGTGTGACAGAGAGGAGAGCCGTGTGGAGGCAGGAGAAGGCAGCAGCCGGCCGTGCTACCAAGGGCTCTGCTGTCCCGGGTGGTCGGGAGCGACTTGGCAGAGGTCAGAGGCCAGGCATGGTCCAGGGTGGGTCTGAAAGGCTCAGAGGCAGCTGGAGCTTCTTCCTGCCAACACCACCTCCCCTCTCCTAGAACACATTTGCACTTCTGCCTCTCTGAGCACCTGCCTCCCTCTCCCAATCCCTGCACATTCCCTCGGGATAGCTCTTGACACAACCATGAGTGGGCCTTTTGCTCTGCCCACCCTGCCCTCCTCTCAACACACATCCCAATAGCTGGCATTGCCAAGGATGCCTTGTGGCCATTGGTACCTGTCACCCGCACGCAAAGAAGATGCACGGGAGAGAAGGGACTGGAGTCTGGCTAAGGGGCTCAGGGTGCAGCTGATCCCACCCCCACCACCTCCCCCTGCAGCCTCCCCCACCTTAATGGGACCACTGCCCCCCCGGCTCTGGTTCTTGAGGGACAGTGTGTGGGAGATGAGATGCTTCATGGGCACCTTCACCTCACAGTTCAGGCTCACGGAGGAGCAGAAGAGCAGAACTCTCTCTCTCACAGACGAGCTGGCGGTTTGGGCTCCCCTGGAAGATCCCTCTCTGCTGGGTGCTCGTGCCCCCAGAGCCCAGCAGAGCTCTGGCTGCCCCAGCTCCACCCCGTTCTGGTTCAAACCCAGCCAGTACCTCAGCACCACGCACTCTGCTCCCAGCCCAGGCTGCATGGGGCGAATTGAAGGGATGGAAAAGCCACGGGCTGCGAGAACAGCAGTTTAATAACTAAAATAAAGTGCGATATTGTAATAATAATAAATAACAACAGTAAGTACTAAAGTACAATTAATTATAACAAAAATAAAGAACAATGCAATTATAATGATAATAAAATACAATTATTATAAGAAATACCATAATGATAATGATTCTAATAATGGTGATGATAGGAATGAGAATAACAATGATAATGAAAGTAATAATAAATATGAGGATAATAATGATAATGAGGATAAGAATAACAGAAGTAATAATTATGATAAGAATTATAATGATAATAGTGATGATGATCATCATTATTATAATGATGGCAATAGTGATACTAATGATAATAATAACCATGCATATGATATATATATTATCATATGTCTATTAACATTATATCATTTTAATAGTAATAATAGTACTGATAACAACAACAATAATAACAATAAAAATAATGGTGATGGAAATAACGAGGGGAGGGAATCTGAAACTACAAAGGGGACAGACAAAACCCAGCAGTGCTGCACAACACAATGGCTCAGCACCCGCCAACTGATACCCAGCCCGACCCGACCAGTGACTGGCCCCTTCCGGGTGACTCTCCCCAGTTTCTATACTGGCCATGACTTGCTGTGGTATGGAGCAGCCCTTTGGCTAGCTGGGCTCAAGTGTCCTGTCTCTGCTTCCTCTCAGCTATTAGGACCAACAAGAACTCTATCCCAACTGCAACCAGGACACTTTACAATTGGGCAGCTTATCCTCCAAGGGGGATGGTGATTTCAACTTTGTTTCTGACTGGCCAAGCTCTTCCTTCTGATTTTCCACTTGCTTTCAATTTTTCTTGCTTGGTTGAGTTTTGGTTCTCAGCCTGTGCTCTTTTGTTTGCCTTGGTATCAGGCTGATCGCTCACGTCCAGGGGAAATTCTCTCCTGTGAGGTTGATCTTCAGCATGAGAAGAGCGGTGAGCCAGCCTATGAAGTCGAGGATCCCTATTTACTATTTTCAGGAGGTGCTTTAACTGTCAGGTGAGGTGTGGGAGACGCGTTGCTTGGAAGGTGCTGGAGTTGAAGCTACAGTAGATGATCCTTGCTGAACACAAAGAGATAGAAGCTGAAGTAGGAAAAAAATGCAGCATTGATGTGCATGACACAACTCCTACCCTGAGATGCTCCTCAGGACAGGAGCTGGTTCCCTCTCAAAACCAAACGAGAAATAGAAATGTCTTGAAGGTTCAGCGGTTCAGCCATTTACCAGAAAATGACCCCAGAATTGCCAGTTACCAGCATTAAAATAATGCAGTACCATTACAAAAGATCAAATTCAAATATAATGCCAAAACAGTACTACAAAGTCAATACTGCAAAATCTGGCACTTACACACAAGCTCTCTCTCCAGCACTAGCTGTTCTGTGATATTCCACGTGTTCAAGGCAACAAGGCTGCTGAGCATCTGGTCTAATTTTCATTTCTACACTTCAAAGATGCTTTCTTTTGATATCATCAGCTGACACCTTCAATTATGAATGAAAGACAGTAGAGTTTAACTGCCATCTTCAGAGGGTGGCATCAAACCAGCCTGGCCTAACGAGGAAACCGATTTTATCTCCAACAATCAGGTTTCCTTCTTCAAGGAGAGCAAATGTAATTGGAAGAGCCTGGCTTCCTGTGAGCCACAAAGAAGAGATGGAAGACGAGGGTCACAGGCAGCATTTTAGGAGAGAGGTTAAAGAGAAAACCCCAAAAATTTCACTTTCTTTTTTTTCAACCTCGATTTTGAGTGCAGTTCTCAAGGGGTTTAGGTAACAACACTGCTCAGGAACCCCAGATCAACTTCCCTTGCTCTACTCCTAAAATAGCTATGCTTGTCTAACATGAGGAAAAAACAACGTACAGCAGTTACCACTGGAGCCTAGTGCTGTGCAAAGGAAAGTGAGACCCAGCTATAGAAGTTTCCTCACCTCCCCTGCTCACCAGCTGTACTTTGGTCTCTTCCAGCTTCAGCTCCAATCTCTCTCTTTTTTGGGAAGTTCTAACAACTCTTTTGCTTTGACAGCAATTGCTGCCTCATCTCTTGCTCCTCTGTCCAATTCTCTTCTACCTCAGGAGCAGCTCCTCTTGCATCTCGGGAGCAGCTGGAGGAGCAGAGGCACCAAAGCGACAGCAGAGGAGGTGCAGTAGATTCATCTGCCTGAAACAAAAGTTACATTTAAAATCCTGATGGAATCAACTAACTCCATCTCCTTTAACTGCGATCATGGCCCAGTACTGGAACTTAGTTTGTATAGCAGTTATAAACTGCATTTGTAAGGAAAACTAGAACTGAAACAATTCATGACTTTTGCCCCACTACAATTTCCCTGCTGTGATGGCGTGTGTCGTTTCATAGGAACTCATCAGCATTCCAAAATCTAGACTACAGTTTTGAAATCTGAACCCCAAACCTATCCACTACTCTGAAGTCAGAAAGGCCTCTTGCCTCTCTGCAAGGGTTAGATACTTGGAGCACTGTGTGCAGTTCTGGGGTCCCCAACATAAGAAGAACATGGAACTCTTGGAGCAAGTGCAGAGGAGGCCACAAGGATGAACAGGGGCTGCAGCACCTCCCATACAAAAACAGACTGAGAACATTGGGGCTGTTCAGCTTGGAAAAGAGAAGCTGCCTGAAGACCCAGAGCAGCATCCAGTGTCTGGAGGGGGCCTATAAGGATGCTGGGAATTGACTCTTCATCAGGGATTGGGGGTAAGGGGTGAAGGGTTCAAAGTGAAACAAGAGAAGTTCAGGTTAGGTAAAAGGAAGAAGTTCTTCCCTGTGAGGGTGCTGAGGCCCTGGCACAGGGTGCCCAGAGAAGCTGTGGCTACCCCATCCCTGGCAGTGCTCAAGGCCAGGTTGGACACAGGGGCTTGGAGCAAGCTGCTCTTGTGGAAGGTCTCCCTGCCCATGGCAGGGGGTTGGAACTGGATGATCTTAAGATGCTTTCCAACCAAAATCATTCTATCCTTCTACGATAGTTCACTCTGAACATACTCAATTGTCCAAAAAGAGCAGACAAGCAATGACAAGCGTTGAACAGTGCTAGGGATGGGGCAGTGTTTACAGCTTCTCCGGGCACCCTGTGCCAGCACCTCAGCACCCTCACAGGAAGAACTTGTGCCTAAAGAGCTCATCTCAGTCTCCCCTCTGCCCGGTTAAAGCCATTCCCCCTTTTCCTGTCCCTACAGGCTTTTGTTTAAAGAACATTCCAGGTTTCTTATCAGCCCCTTCAAGCATTTGGAAGGCTGCAGTAAGTTTTCCATAGTACCTCTCTAATGTGAATGCTGACCTGAAATGTAGGAGTAGTTTACCAGAGCATCTGCTTAATTACAACGTCTCTGGGGGCTTCAAATTCATGACAGGCTTTCTAGGAGATTCTTTCCAGCTCCCCCACAAACTTACTTCCCAACATCTCCCTTGGCACATCAAGCTGAGCACGATGGTCCCCATCTGTCTTTCTGCAGAGCAGAACACAACCATAGAAGTAGCAGACAAAATCTGGTATAAACACGCTGGTGAAGGGCTGGTGCATCCTGTCTGAGACCTTTCCTGGAACAGAAAATGCCGTTTTGGGGTCATTAGAGGCGAGGCTGGAAGAGGCTGAAAGAGGCTGGTGTCCCAGGCAGCTGTGGGTTTGCTGGGAAGAGCATGGGGGCCTCGGGTAGGAAAGGTTGCACTTAGCCAGGTCCCTTGTGCTGGCAATCACTTGGAAGCTGCAGCGATGGGCTTCTTCAGGTGTTGGCTCATGAGCTCCCTGGCACAAGAGACTTGCATGTGGTCAGAACAGGAGGTACAAAGGAGGACAGGCTCATCCAACTGCTCATCAGGGATGGGCAACTTCAGGGGGCAGCACGCAGCACAGAACACGTTCCCACAGCTCCTGTCAAGGAGCAAAAACAACCTGTGAAAAGAGAGCTGGCAACACCACAGCTAAAACCTTATCAAGTACAAAGGGTGCAGTTCAGGGGGGAAATACCAGCCTTACTCATGGCTTGTCCACATGTTTCTTAAAGTACACGCTGGGCTCTCCAGTGCAAGCTAACTGGCTAGCACGAAGGTGGGACTAATGGGCATCACCACGCAGGAGAGGGATTGAAGGCCTTGGAAAAACAGAAACAGGAACAACATAGAAAGGAAATCTGCAGGGAATTCATGAGGCCTTGGAAATAACACGGGGAGAGAAGACAATTGATCATCAACAGACGTCCAATACCAGTCCCATCCTCACAGGGAAGAACTTCTGCCTCTGACCTCACCTCAGTCTACCTGTCTGTAGATCTAGCTGGTGCTTAAAGTGGCAGCAACGCTGACTGAAACGGGAAGACTTCCTTTCAACTGGGACGCTCCATCATTTGTAATTACAACACAGAAAAAACAGAAACGCAACGCCCATTGCAGTTCAAAAACACAGTTTATTGCAGAGTGCTCCTGAGCAGAGGCAGAGAACAACATCCCCAGGAAAAACAAATCCCTCCCTCTTCCCCTTAATAAGAATAGAGCTAAAAATGCCTTATCACCAAACTTACTTAATCCTATGTGTTACCCACATGTGTAAACGGAAAGTGCTGTACCGCAGGAGATCCTGCTCCAAACCCTTTAAAAATTAGCAGAGGAAAATATTCTAGTGCTAAGACTTCATCACTGCTCATCCCATCCAGACAGAAGCACAGCTAGTCAAACCCTAACATCGCCTATCCCTGTAAACACAGTGTCTGAGAAATGAAACAAGTGTTTGGATATATAGTCCTATATAACTATATGTAACTTTCTATAATTTATATAACAATAAAGTTATAAATAACTATAAACTTATACAGAAAGCTATAAATAACGTATAAAGCTATAAAGATATAAATAACGTACAAAGCTGTAAATAAAGCTTTAAATAACATAGAAAGTTACAAAAAAAGCTATAAAGCTTTAAATAATTATAAACTTATACATAAAGCTATAAACAACTATAAAGTTATGAATAAAGCTATAAAATAATGTATAAAGACACAAATACAGCTATAAAGCTATAAATAACTTCCAAGTTAGCAAATGTGCACAAGAGGTGTGAGCCCGATCCCAGGTGCCAGCTGTGTGCGGAGCGCTGCTGCCGCACTCTCACGAGGGAACCCACATGTTCACACGCTCCTCAGTCCGCTCTCTTCCTCCGCAAAGCAGCCCCGCTTGCAGGCTCCACCTCCCAGCTCCTGGGGATCTAGGAAGCAGAGAACACCGGGTCACTCTCGGGCCTTGCCTACGGCTCACTTGGCAGCATGCGCAGCAACTGTGCTGCCATCAGCTACAGTCAGATCTGGCCCAAAGGCGGCCTGTGCCTTGAGAATGGGAGGCCGACTCTTTAGAACAGCAATTCTTCCAACCTGGCAAAGCTGCCAATAGAAACACAGCAAAAATTAAATGTGCTCCCGTTCTGCAAGCTCCATTCTTTATCTCTGCCTTTGCCACCATGGACACCAGCTGCCAAACATCAACAGCTATCAGACCCTGGTGCTAGCTACAGAAATGATCTGTGCCACCAGGAAGTCATTCATCAAGAACTCTCAGTTCTGCATTTCAAACAAAAGCCTGTCTGCTCTCAAGATGGCATCCAGCCTTTCCTCTCAGCTTCCTGACATGGAGACTTTTCTCCTTACTGAAACGTTGGAAAGGGATAGGCGTTTGGAGCTGCATTCTTAACTAGCATCAGCATCTGGAATCTAGAGACTACTCTTTCAAGGGAGCAACAGCTCTTCAAACTCTACAGCCAGCTCTGGGATGAACAGATGAGAGGGAAACGGCTTACCACGAGACCTGCAGGCTGCACCAGCCTCTCATCTAGGATGGGCCCAAAGGACTCTCTGTGTCCTCTTACGTCTCTCTAACCTGGGGCCGTTCGGATGTCACCTGTAGGTTTGTGACTCGCTTGGCCTCAGATCTGCTGCTGCTTCTTTTTCTCATGTCTTTCTGCACAACTATCAGCAGACTCGTACAACATTCATTTAGTGAGCTGAGCCAAACGGTTGGACTCGTGCACTAACTCCATCAGCTTCGTGGAGTTTGGCACTCTCACTTCAACACTCACCTCAGCAGTCAGTGTTTCTTCTGTGGCACTGTCACCCTCCAGCAAACGTACCTCTGGACTTCACCTCACTGTTGTGTATTGTGACATCCAGGGTCTGACACAACTGCCACAGCTTCAGCTTTTATCGACCCACCTCATTTTTACCCTTTTCCACAGAAGGGTACGTAGCGCCAGCATACCCAAAGAAGCATGTGGGGAAGGACACCGAGGGCTTCTGCAAGTGGAACGTTTTAACCAAAGGCCCTTCCCGACGTACTTACACTGCAGACAATAACTCAACTCTTCTCATCTCCCCTTTCTGGAAGAGTTTCAGAGCAGCTGCCTCAGCCATCTCTAAACAGTGGAGAAGCTCTTGCCAGGGACTTACCCTCCTCGAAGCTTCGTCTTCTTTTCCTGCAGCCAGGTTTTACAGCTGACCCCGGCTCTTCTACAGCTTTGCTCACTGCCTCCCTTCCTGAAGTCACTTGTCTCTCTTCTGTCACTGAGTCCCACTGAACACCAGGATCCTCCTTTAAAAAACACCAAACAAACAAACAAAGAGGCAAAGAAATGAAACCAAAGATCCCTCACGGTTTTCTTGTTATGCCTGTAGGGACAACACAGGAACTGTTCCACTCCAAATGGACACCTGACAAGTGCTGAGCACTGCCGAGATGCATTGCCTGACCTGCTCCACTGCCATGGCCATGGGGCAAAACTCTAGGGGGGGAAAAAAGACAGGAAAAAGCCAACCAGCCAAGGGATGCTTCTGTTCCACTGAGGAGGTCAAAGACCAAAGTTAAGCGCCTGCAGTTCATCTCTAGACAGAAAGATCTTCTCTCTATCACCTGCTCTAGAGTAGGAATCTCTTCTGCAAATAGCCTACAGAATCTATGCCCTGAAGCTGAAGGATTGTTCAGAGCCTGCAGTGTTTCCTTCTAGTCAGGCAAAACAAAGATTTGGACAACTGCTACGTGTGAGTTTACAGAAGACAAAAGCTCATCACACTTGCGAAGGAGGTATCACTGATGCCAAGCCTCACAGCCCCTATCTCGAGTCTCTCATTACTCGGTGTTAAATATACAAAGGGCAGTGCCTGTGCACAGTAATAGAAATACAACCACATTCTTTGACAAAGTTGTGTCATAAGAGTCCAAAAGGCCTCTGCAAATACAGAAACCAAACACTCTGGGGAGAGCCAGTACCCCCCAACACACCTCCTGCTCCTGCAGGATACCCACTGCACTCTGCTCTTTCTTCTTGGAAATGTGCTCTCTGTGTGCATGGCACGAAGACTGCTAAGCAGGCCTTGTGAAATCCCTTTGGCTAGCAATGCCTTTGTCTAACACCCAAACCACAGTTCCTGGGCGTGAAAACAAGGAGGAAGGAGGACTGCAGCTCACTACCTTCGCCAGCCACAACCCACATTTCAGGAGCCATGAGCTAATCTTATCCATTCCTGGGCACATTTACCTCCCTTTAGCCCTTACCTGCTCTTCACTGAACAGTGCTTCCGGAACCAACATTCCAGGGGCTTCCATCAGAAACGATGTGTCTGCCGCTGCAGGAGTCAGAGGTGCCAGCTGACTTTCCTCAACGGCAGAAGGGCTGTCGCTGTTCCCACTATTCACCAGCAGTGGCTGACTTGTGACAGACTGAGGGGCTGACATCTCGCTCTCCACAGGTTCCAGGGGCACTATTTCAGCGTTGGGTGGTGAAAGCATCTTATCCAGAATATCAAGGATGGCGTCAAAACTCAGTTCCTCCATCATCTTCTCTTCCCCAGATGCCCCGCCACAGGGCACGCATTCAGCTGCAGAGGGTGGCTGCGCTGGTGGACTCTGGCAGAAACAAAATACAGAGAACGTTTAGACCAAACCACACAGGGATTGATCAGGCAGGGCTGATGGTGTTAATCTTTCTAAGGACTGGGCAGGTGGATTCTGATGATCAATACACAAGCAGGGCAGGATGAGCAATGCTGGAGCTGCCTGCATCCCTCAACAGAACCTTGGGGAAGTGCCTGCCCCAGAGCACACACAAGCTAAACTGAACACTGGCCACAGCTCAGTGAGATCCACAGGCAAAGCACCGTCTTCTGTACCACTTGCACAGCCCCTGCCACCCTGCTCCAGGAGGAATGATCCAGGCTACACTAACACTTGGAAACCTCAAGTCCTTTTCAGCCGTTCTCTACAACACTCCTCTTGTCCTGCTCACAGGCAGCCAGGCACTGACCTGCCAGCACTGCTTTACATCCCTGCTTGCCTCTGGGCTGCTCACAAGGAGGCCACCTGACAGCAATCTCTGCTCAGATGCACCAGCAGCTTTTGACTGCACTTCCCTGGAGGCAGCTGCATAACCCAAGCAACCACTCACCAGCAAGTGGTTAACCAGGAAGTTACAAGGCCATTTACTGCTTCAGGAACCACTCCATCTCTTCTGACTCCATGGACTTGCTTTCCATCAAGCACCTGATTTTTACTAGACCCTCTGGACAGTGTATTTCTATTCCCTTTCAATCGAGCCACACCACCACCCCTGACAACTCCTTGGGGAACATTTGCTATTCCAGACACTGATCTCAGCCTTCCGAGATGACCAATTTTGTCATTGTGACTTCCCCACACTCAGCCTGGAGGGAAAAGCAGCTCACAATGGAAGTGGGAGGACAAAGATGCCCTGCGTGAAAAAGAAATACCAGCCTATCAACGGCAGGCCTGGCCGTTGGCTATTTCAAGCCGTACAGCAACATGTTCTCCTGGCCAGAACCTGCCCAGCTCGGCTAAGCTCAGCTGAAAGAAGAAACACGTGGAATAAAGACAAAAGGTTGATATTCGCAAGGCAAGAAACTGGATGATCAGGCTTGCATAGGGCAACCCTCTTGCAACACACACAAACAGAACTTGCTTTGCTTGTCCTCTGCAAGGAAAACAATCAAAAGCCTATGCACGCTGCTGCAGTGCAAAAGGAAGCCCTGGCGTTTGTCCTCAGGTTCTTTTGCTATTTGGTAAGCCAGGCCACCCAAGAGGAGCAATTGCCACCACAATTCCAGAAAGCATCGACAGCAAGGACTGCAGTTTTCTTTAATGGGACATCTCTGAGCTGAGGCCAATTCCAAAAGTCACCTCAGCTTGTCTCGTTCACCCAAGGAAACTCAGAACTGCCCAAGCTGTCTGGGACAGAACAGTGGAGCTGGTTCCAGGATTGCCGTAACATTCAAGAATCACCTTTTGCGCAGGCAAGGACATTCTTCAGATAAACGGAGACTCCTGAACTAAAGCAAATGCTGGGGCAGCCAAACATAACACTTTGACAGGAAAATCCTCTCCAGCCATGAGGACACCCACGATGCTGCTGCCCTGACACCTCACCTGCATGACAGCACTGCCCCTGCCACGTTCAGTGCCCCTTTGAAATGGGCATTGGGAAACCCCCTGACTTGCCCTTTGCCCAGCAGATCCATTCCCAAACTTCTCTCCTTCCTGACACAAGCCCAGAACCCTGCGGGCCATGCGCAGGGGCTCCTCTGCTTCCCACTGCTCTCCGTGCACTGCACTCACCTGCACAAAGCTGCAGTCGGTGTACGCCTCAGCCGCAGCACCGGCGCTGACAGTGAGAGGCTCTTCCTGGGCAGGGGGTGAAGGACACTGCAGCGCACCTGGAGGATTCAAACACAGACATCACACTCCCAGAACTGGTGTCCAGTGTGCACAGTTCTATTGCTTACTTGGATTAAACACTGCACTGACCACAGAGCAAACTCAAGGCCTGAAATGGGTTCTGACCTCCCCACTGATTGGAAGAATGATTTCTCCACCCTAAAATATAGTGATTCTGACACACGTGTATGGAGATTACAAATATATACTGTAAAATTGATCTACACACTCAGGGAAACTTCATAGTCACGGTCTTCTGGATCTGAAGAGCACCTTTTGGATTTGGCCGCTTGACTCTCTCATCACAACATACCACAGGAAGTGGATTCACACAGGAAGGGCCTGCACGTTCACACTCACAAGGAAACACTGATCCTATTCCAAAAAGCAGCTGGGTAGCTGGAGCTGTATTCTGCAGGTATTGTTTTTTGGTGACTTGCAAAGGTATCTTCAGAGGAAAGGCGCTATTTGCAGGACAGATCATCTTTACTGATGGGCAGTGCTAGCAAAGGCAAAGGTGTCAGTTTATTTGGGATATTTGAGCCAAGATTCCACAAACATACCTGCTGCACTCACACACTCCTGTCCTACCCTGTGAATTGCAGGGAAGACATTTCTAAGCTCTTCTGTCTCTGCCATAGTTAATCTCATCAGAGCCAGAAGAAATGAGCAGCTAAAGCACATTCTGGCACCAGCTGTTATCAAGTAACGGACAGGGAACAGGGATCTCATTTGAACACTAACGAGAGGGGGAGGAATGGCAGCTTAGGAAAGAAATCATCCTTTACTGAACAAAGGAAGGAACAGATACAGCCCCTCCCATCAAACAAGATGGATCGGCCTCAATGCACATTTGGGGTTGGCCAAACAAGAGACACACTTCTGCCCGTACAAGCTACGCATGGAAAACTTCACCCCCTCTGTAGGACACAACAGGGGAGAAGTGAAAAAACCCCATGCAAGTTAAGCCTGACACGGACTGGCTGTGGCCAATTGGTTTTCTCCTCGCCCTTGAGCCTCCAAAGAGAGGATCTCTGGAAAATCACCACGGGACCCTCAAAAGCTGGACCAAGGACAGGAACACAAACCAGAACACCTTTGGCCTTTCACGGTCTCTCCTCCTTTTCTACACTTTACGCTTCCTGTCGAATTTTCCCCTGAGATACACACATGGTGACAGACACTGCAGAAAAACATCTCCAGCATCACGTGTCAGTAACTGCTTGAGCAGCAAGTGCAGAACTTGGGCCATACCCGGTGGATCGGGGGCTTGCGAGCACTGCCCTGGAGACGCGCAGCCGCTGCCTTGTGGGAGGGAAGCGGCACCAGTTGGAGCCCCTCGCTGAAGGGGCAGAAGCGAGAACACAGTCTGGAGAGTGTACGTGACCTCCGTGGAACACTTGCGCAGGACGGGAAAGGGAGCCCCAGGGCCTGGAAAAGCCGCGGAAGCCCCGTGCCCTGGCAGCAGCCCAGAAGAACCCTGCCATGTTCTCCAAGGGGCTGGAGTCTGCTGCAAAGGCTCTGTCACCAAAGCACCGGGCTTCTGGCACAGGGCCGCTTTGTCCGAGGAACCAAACAGGCTCTCTGCACCACCAGGTTGATGAACCTGTCCTACAGTCACCAGTCCTGCAAAACAAAGGGAAACAACGGCTAAGGAAAGGAGTTTTCACTGGCAATGCAAGGCAGCATGAAGAGCCAAGGCTCCACAATGGTCTTGGGGAAGATCGCCTTCGCTCCAATGTTCTTAAGCCACAAACAGACTTTATTCTTACACCTGAACAGACAGTAACATAACAGGCACATCAGTGCTGCGCCAACACACGCTCGCCTGTGCAGCATTCAGGCTCCTGAAACCTCCACTAACAAGTGATCAGCAGTTAGAAATGTGCTAGAAATCCAAATGGGTGGTACTTGACTAAACCAAGCAGGAGGAATTCAGAAAGTGTTGTGAACTACAGCAGACAGTACGTTACAATAAAAGGGGAACCACGAAGCGCTGCTCTACCAAACTCCAGCTTTGCCATTAAGAATAATAATGTTTGATTATGGTAATAACCCTGACACTTTAAGCTTAGGGATAGGATTAGGGTCACAAGCCATTAGGGATAGCATTTGAGGCCATTAGAGTTAGGTTTAGGGGTAAGGTTTGGGTAAGGTGTTAGTGTTACGGCTAGAGTTAGCATCAGGGGCCTTTAGGGTTAGGGATTAGATTTTGGGCTGGGATTAGGGTTAGATTTAGTGTTAGGGTCAAGATGAGGGCTAGTGTTAGGGTTGAGGTTTAGGGTAAGGGTTACTGTAGGGCTTAGGGGTTATCGTTAGGGTCTGGGTTATAATCATAAGCCATTAGCTCATGGGGACACCTGACAGAAGTCTGGGTGCCACATCTTTTCTCCTTTGCACAGAGCTGACGGGATGCTCTGCTTGTCACTGCACATGGGCCATCCCTGCACACCCATTTAACGACAGCCGATGCAGCATCCCTACTGACCGGCAGGGAGGAGTAACGGTCTTCAGGCTCCCCTCACCTCTGGGCTGCCCCTTTACAAACCCCACCGCCCCCAGCGCTTCTGAATCATCACCACCACGCCGGGGCCCACCCCAGCTCACCGGGCCTGCCAGCCTCGCCGAGCGCCGAGGGCGGCAGCGGCGGGTCCCCGGGCAGCGCCGTGCCGAGCAGGCGCTGGGAGCGCTGGGGCGGGCGGCTGGGCACCGGCAGGCCGGCCGCCAGCTTCGCCTTCTTGGCGCTCGTCAGGCGCTTCAGGTGGACGAGGAGGTCGGGGCGGTGGCGGCGGAAGTGGGGGCTGCGGAAGTGGAGCAGGGGCCCGGCCGAGCCTCCAGCATCGCCCCCCGCCAGGCCCTGCAGGGGCCCCGGCCCCAGCTTGCGGAAGCCGTAGAGGTTGAGCTGGCGGATGAAGCTGGGGAAGTTGGTGGTCTTGAAGAAGGCGGCGGCCAGCGCCGCCCCCTCGCCGGCCGGCGCCGCGCCCAGCAGCTCCCGCTCGAAGAGCCGCTGGTCGATGAGCAGCCCCTCGCCGCCGGCATCCCAGCGCACGGAGCCAAAGCGGGGGCTGTTCACCAAGTGCCACAGCTTGGCCGGGAAGTGGCTGGGGTTGAGAGCGCCGGGCAGCCGCTGTCCCTCCATGGCTCTCGCCGCCAACGGACGCTCGGGCCGCTCGCCCTGCCCCGGCCGCCGCTCGAGGGCCGGCCCCAACGGCCCGCGCTGGGGGAGCGGCAGCGGCCCGCGCGCCGCCCGGCACGGGACCGGCTTCAGGCTGCGCTGCCCGCCGGGGCCGGCCCGGCCTCGCCAGCCCCTCGCCACAGCCGCGCCCGCAGCGCCGCCACAGCCCGCCGGCGCCAGTCCCGGCCGCTGCCTCGGCGGCTCCCCGCTTCCCTCAGCTCCGCCGGGGCCTTCGACGGCCCCTGAGCGCTGCCGTCCCTTCAGCGGCTTTCCGACCCCCAGCCCCGACGTCGCCTCAACCCCGTTTCTTACAGAGGCTCCGGCGTCACACTGCTCAATCCCCGGGAGCTCCATCCCTCTGCCCCTTCGAAACCGGGAAGCTCAGACCCCGCTGCTGCCAACGGCACAAACCACGGCAGGACGCGCGGGGCGGCCACCGCGTCCAGCGCTCTCACGCCACGAAACCAAACGCCGCTGACGACGTGAATTCTCTCTGCTCCTCTCTTCAGCGCTTTGCTCAGCGCAAAGTTCTGAACCAACAAAGAGCTTCTCCTGACGGGTACCGCCACCTTGAACGGGAATTATTCCAGCTCCGCACTGATGTAAAAGGTCTGCAGGTGTCCCGTGCCACGGCAGAGGCTGCCGAGGCGGGAGCTGGTGTAGGCAGGCGTTCTCTGGGCTGTGTGGGACAGAGAAGAGGAAAAGAAATGCTGGCTTGGCCATGCCGCCGGCCCCGAACTGGTTCCTCGGTCGGTGTTCAGGCGGCGGAGCAGGCGGCCCGAGCCCCAACGGAGACTCCTGGGCGTTGAACCCCTCCGGTTCCTGCCGCGAAGGTGCCAAAGGGGCGGTCGCCTTCGTGTGTGTCTGGGCTCCTAAGGGTTTCTGCCGGCTGTGCTCGCTGGGCTGTCCGTGCCACCTCGCTGGGGTGCCCCTAGTAAAGGTGCGGGCTCGGCGTTTCGTCCCCCGCAGTCAATTGTAAGCCGCCGCGGCGCCGTCGGCGTTTTCAGCGGCCTGAGAGGGCAATTGTCGGGAGAACGGTCTCGGGGGATAGCGCCTCTTCCCCACCTCCGTCACCGCCCCGTCAGTTCCCCGCTGTGCGGCAGCCGGCGAGGGGAATTGTCCCGCGTTAGCGACCTGCGAGGCTGGCACAAGTACTGACACTTCTGGGAATGGAATCGGGTTTGATCCCGATTCCTGAGGCCACTCGACGATTGCAGTCAGCATCGATAAGGGCCGTTCTCCATCCCCTCGTCCAGCAAAACTCCGCAGGGTTCCACCGGGGAGTTCCCACGTCGTGCCGTAGAGCTGATCAAAGCCCAGGCTGCTCCAGTGAGCAGCACAACCGCTGCTTGAGCACCACTTCGTTTCTGCTCACCGGGAGCCATAAGGAAACTTCTGCAGTGGGACATTCTTCGATCGTTCCCTCAGTTCTCCAAACGTTCCTTTTACGGTGAGCCGGCTTTCTATGCAGACCGTTTGCTGTTCCATTAGGAATTCCCGACGTGTAGGCTCCTGGGTCATTTAGGAAGTTTGCAGACGATCTCCTGGATCCTGTCGGGATGGAGAGGACGGGCTACTGCTGTTTCCCAAAGAGGTGTTGCATTGCTCCCCCCGCCGGGCAGGGCGGCTCACTGCCCGCCCCGGGGATGCCACTTTATTGTCGGGATATTAGCGAAGTCAAACAAAGCCCGTTCTGGTGGCCGAGGGCACGGATTTAGAATGAATGGTTTGCTTTGTTTTGGGGGCGGGGGGGGGGGGGGGGGGGGCGAGTGTGGCTCTGACGTTTTCCTGGTGGCCGGAGCTCCTCTGGCCGGATGGATGGGGCCGAGCACTGGGGATGTCTCCTCCATTGCTGGCTGCCGTTCGTACGGATGCAGCGAGATCCCCGAACTCCGCACGTTAATCCCAAGAGGGTCCCCTCAGTGCTGCGGGTCTGGACCACGGCCCCAGGAAGCGGTTCGTGTGCTCAATGGAGAGTTGTGGTGGGCCGGTGGGGTGCTTCCAAACGCTGTGGGACGCCCAGAATCTCCCGCTTCTTCTCCCCTGGGGAACATTCCGTCTCCTCCCGTGAGGGGGACTCGCCACACACATTCCCACTTGGATTCCAGTGGCCAGCCGCAATCTTTGTCCTGCAAATTCGGTGGCTCAGCAGGAGCCCCTGGGATGGGGCGTGCAGCAGTTGGGGCATCATCGCCTCCTCCTTTGCGATGTCGAGTTTAATCCAGGGCCGCAGAGGTCCGAGTTGTGGGGCAAGATCACAACCAAATCCTTCCTCCAGTTCCTCGTTACCATGACGGGGCCAGGTACCTCCAGCCCACATCGCGGGCTCCGCACAGCGGGTTCGTTGCCTCCTGTGTTCTGCTGAACCCGACGGCGGCACTCGGCTCCCCCCATCCAATTGCTGCTGCTGAAAACCTGGCTCGGGTCGCAGCATTCTCAGCTTGTTGTTTCACTCGTGAGGTCCCCAGCTCGTGCCCTCGGTTTTCCTCCGTTTTCTTCTTCAGTGTTCAGCCAAGTTTTCAACACTTTGTTTCCCGATTCCAAAGCAAGAGATTCTGCACGGACAATAGTTTCGGGGGGAGGGGACTATTTGATTGCCTTTGGCGCGCAAGAGAAACAAGCCCCAGCATGGCACAAACTTGTCCTTTCCCTTTCCCGTGTTAACTTTTCGCTGACTCCGACATCGCTGTATCCGCTCCACCACTTTATCGCCCCCTCTCCAACATTTTGGGGCCCCTTCTATTCCCGCCGGGGATGCCGCACGCGCGCATCCCCGCAGCACTTTATCCGTGGCAATCCCGCGGGCGGCGACGCCGACGTTTTCTATCCCGTTCAGAGGTTCGACATTTGGCACCAAATCCGCGCTGGCATCCAGGCAGTGCTCCGAGAGCAGAGGGGCTGGGGGCTGCTCGGCTGCATCTGCGATTCTCGCCGGTCGCGATCCTTAAGAACTGTCACGATTCCGGATCCATGGATAGCGCTGTTTCTTGAAGCGACAGAAACACGGACTCGAGTTGCCCTTGATACACTCACTAAGTTCAATAGCGCTACAATCCAAAACTCGCCCGCGATGAACTGAGTTCATGGCGACAAATAAGCTCGAGGAGGAGACCTGATACGTGGGACGATTCGGGCAGAGGATGTTGTCAATTAAAGCAAATGACAGGGATTGCTGCCATGGGGAGAAAAAAGGGATGGGAAAGAAAAAGGAAAGAGAAAAGGTCGGCAAACGTGCTGGGCTGCTGCCGGCTGGAGGGCAGCCGGGGCCGGGAAACGCTGCTGTAAATCCTGGGCCAAAGGGATTTGCAGTAGCTTGAGAAAAGCGCGTGTGTCTGGTGGTGGTCTTAAATTCCCAACCAGAAACGACAAGCTGTGGTATTTGTACTAAAGGCGAGGGTTCAGAGCAGAGCGAGGGTTCCCTTCCGCCGGCAGGCAGCAGGCAGCAGGCAGCAGGCAGCAGGCAGGTAGGTGCGAGCGGAGCTCGGCAGCCCGAGAGAGGCTCCAGCGAGCTCCAAGGAGAACGTTGGTGCCGACAGCGAGCTCCGGGGCCGGCCCGGCTGGAGGCGACGCGTCCGCAGGCAGCCGCCGAGCCGAGGACGGAGCCGAAGCGGCTCGGGAAGGCTCGTGCAGCGCGCCGGGTGCTGCTCCCGCCGCAGGACGCGGCTGCCGGCTCCGGGCGCACGGCGGAGGACGGCGGCCGGGCCGGAACGGGCCGGAACGGGCAGGGAGCGGCGGCGGGGGCGGGCTGCGGGCCCGGCGGGGGGCTGCGGCCGCCCGACAGCGGCTCCGCGGAGGCCGCTCCTCGGCCGAGCTCGGAGCGGGGCGGCGGCCGCGCTCTCCTACCCGGGACAGAGCGAGGGGGGACCCCGCTCCGGGGCAGCTTCACCCGCACCTCCCACTGGAGCAGGATGCTCCAAGCCCCTGTGTCCAACCTGGCCTTGAACACTGCCCCGGATGGGGCAGCCACAGCTTCTCTGGGCACCCTGTGCCAGCGTCTCAGCAGCCTCCCAGGGAAGAGCTTCTGCCTAAGAGCTCATCTCAGTCTCCCCTCTGCCCGGTTAAAGCCATTCCCCCTTTTCCTGTCCCTACAGGCTCTTGTTTAAAGGACATTCCAGGTTTCTTATCAGCCCCTTCAAGCTTTCCCTTCAGTTGCCACCTCTTACCTGAGCTTTACTCCTTCTCCAAAATGCACTGCTTAAGTTCTCGTCTGTTCCATTTTCCCTTGATTATGTCAATAAAGGCATCGGGCATCAGCTCTGCAAGAGAGTTATCTTTCTGTCCTCCTTCCCTCCTCTCCAGTAACAACCAGCACAGTATCCAGAAGCATTCCTTCCCTTGCTAAAACTATGGCTTTCTCCATAGTTTCTGGCCTTGAGAGATCCTCGTCTTTTGCCCTTGACATCCCATGGCAATGTCAGCTCAGTGTGTGTCCCAGATAAGACTTTGTTTTGAGATGACAGTGGCCTGAAGAGACCTTGCAAGGTTTTCAAGTGGCTCAGCACACACCTCAACCTCTTCTGTCTGCAAGAGGAACAAGAAGGAAAACAAGGGAGATCCATCAACTCACAGGAATCTCCCTGTCTCCTTGATCCCTGCAATGAGGAGAGAGCAAAACATGTGGGAAGTGTTTTACAAGAGCAGGTAGCACAGGAAGGTGCTTGGGAGTTGGAAGCATGGGTTTATGCAGGAGAAGTTACCCTTACCAAGCTGGTAGCCTTCTACAGGGAGGTGCCGAGCCTGATGGAGAAGGCAAGAGCAGTGGATGTTGCTCCCCTTGCCTTCAGAAAAGCTCAACAGGCAACAGGATTGAAAAAGAAAATACACGCAAAGCACTTTCTGTCACAAAACATTTGAAGTCAGATTTTTATGGGAGACATTACTCTTACCTGTTCACAGAGTCTCAGAATTGCTGGGGGTTGAAGGGACCTCCAGAGGTCCTTTAGTGCAAGCCAACTGCTCCAGCATGGTCACCTTGAGCTGCTTGCTTAGCATGTAATCTGGTTGGGTTTTCAGCATCTCTAAGGATGGAGGCTCCACAGGCGCTCTGGGTAACCTGGTCCGCTCTTTCACCCGCCTCACTCTAAGACGGTGGTTTCCTGCCTTGAATTTCGTGTGTTTAATTTGTGCCCTTTACCTCTTGCACTGCCGATTGGTACTGCTGGGAAGAGTGGGGCTCCATCTTCATCCTCTCCCATCAGGTATGAGAAGAATCCCAACTCCCACAGCACTCACAGCCACCCCTCCCCTCATGCTTGAGACACACACGGCCCTTAACCACGTGTGACAAACCAGTTGTGTGACAGAGAGGAGAGCCGTGTGGAGGCAGGAGAAGGCAGCAGCCGGCCGTGCTACCAAGGGCTCTGCTGTCCCGGGTGGTCGGGAGCGACTTGGCAGAGGTCAGAGGCCAGGCATGGTCCAGGGTGGGTCTGAAAGGCTCAGAGGCAGCTGGAGCTTCTTCCTGCCAACACCACCTCCCCTCTCCTAGAACACATTTGCACTTCTGCCTCTCTGAGCACCTGCCTCCCTCTCCCAATCCCTGCACATTCCCTCGGGATAGCTCTTGACACAACCATGAGTGGGCCTTTTGCTCTGCCCACCCTGCCCTCCCCGCAACGCACATCCCAATAGCTGGCATTGCCAAGGATGCCTTGTGGCCATTGGTACCTGTCACCCGCACGCAAAGAAGATGCACGGGAGAGAAGGGACTGGAGTCTGGCTAAGGGGCTCAGGGTGCAGCTGATCCCACCCCCACCACCTCCCCCTGCAGCCTCCCCCACCTTAATGGGACCACTGCCCCCCCCCAGCTCTGGTTCTTGAGGGACAGTGTGTGGGAGATGAGATGCTTCATGGGCACCTTCACCTCACAGTTCAGGCTCACGGAGGAGCAGAAGAGCAGAACTCTCTCACAGACGAGCTGGCGGATTGGGCTCCCCTGCCTTCGACGGCCCCTGAGCGCTGCCGTCCCTTCAGCGGCTTCCCGACCCCCAGCCCCGACGTCGCCTCAACCCCGTTTCTTACAGAGGCTCCGGCGTCACACTGCTCAATCCCCGGGAGCTCCATCCCTCTGCCCCTTCGAAACCGGGAAGCTCAGCCCCTGCTGCTGCCAACGGCACAAACCACGGCAGGACGCGCGGGGCAGCCACCGCGTCCAGCGCTCTCACGCCACGAAACCAAACGCCGCTGACGACGTGAATTCTCTCTGCTCCTCTCTTCAGCGCTTTGCTCAGCGCAAAGTTCTGAACCAACAAAGAGCTTCTCCTGACGGGTACCGCCACCTTGAACGGGAATTATTCCAGCTCCGCACTGATGTAAAAGGTCTGCAGGTGTCCCGTGCCACGGGAGAGGCTGCCGAGGCGGGAGCTGGTGTAGGCAGGCGTTCTCTGGGCTGTGTGGGACAGAGAAGAGGAAAAGAAATGCTGGCTTGGCCATGCCGCCGGCCCCGAACTGGTTCCTCGGTCGGTGTTCAGGCGGCGGAGCAGGCGGCCCGAGCCCCAACGGCGCCTCCTGGGCGTTGAACCCCTCCGGTTCCTGCCGCGAAGGTGCCAAAGGGGCGGTCGCCTTCGTGTGTGTCTGGGCTCCTAAGGGTTTCTGCCGGCTGTGCTCGCTGGGCTGTCCGTGCCACCTCGCTGGGGTGCCCCTAGTAAAGGTGCGGGCTCGGCGTTTCGTCCCCCGCAGTCAATTGTAAGCCGCCGCGGCGCTGTCGGTGTTCTCAGCGGCCTGAGAGGGCAATTGTCGGGAGAACGGTCTCGGGGGATGGCGCCTCTTCCCCACCTCCGTCGCCGCCCCGTCAGTTCCCCGCTGTGCGGCAGCCGGCGAGGGGAATTGTCCCGCGTTAGCGACCTGCGAGGCTGGCACAAGTACTGACACTTCTGGGAATGGAATCGGGTTTGATCCCGATTCCTGAGGCCACTCGACGATTGCAGTCAGCATCGATAAGGGCCGTTCTCCATCCCCCCCCTCGTCCAGCAAAACTCCGCAGGGTTCCACCGGGGAGTTCCCACGTCGTGCCGTAGAGCTGATCAAAGCCCAGGCTGCTCCAGTGAGCAGCACAACCGCTGCTTGAGCACCACTTCGTTTCTGCTCACCGGGAGCCATAAGGAAACTTCTGCAGTGGGACATTCTTCGATCGTTCCCTCAGTTCTCCAAACGTTCCTTTTACGGTGAGCCGGCTTTCTATGCAGACCGTTTGCTGTTCCATTAGGAATTCCCGACGTGTAGGCCCCTGCGTCATTTAGGAAGTTTGCAGACGATCTGCTGGATCCTGTCGGGATGGAGAGGACGGGCTGCTGCTGTTTCCCAAAGAGGCGCTGCATTGCTCCCCCCGCCGGGCAGGGCGGCTCACTGCCCGCCCCGGGGATGCCACTTTATTGTCGGGATATTAGCGAAGTCAAACAAAGCCCGTTCTGGTGGCCGAGGGCACGGATTTAGAATGAATGATTTGCTTTGTTTTGAGGGCGGGGGGGGGACGAGTGTGGATCTGACGTTTTCCTGGTGGCCGGAGCTCCTCTGGCCGGATGGATGGGGCCGAGCACTGGGGATGTCTCCTCCATTGCTGGCTGCTGTTCGTACGGATGCAGCGAGATCCCCGAACTCCGCACGTTAATCCCAAGAGGGTCCCCTCAGTGCTGCGGGTCTGGACCACCGCCCCAGGAAGCTCAATGGAGGGTTGTGGTGGGCCGGTGGGGTGCTTCCAAACGCTGTGGGACGCCCAGAATCTCCCGCTTCTTCTCCCCTGGGGAACATTCCGTCCTCTCCCGTGAGGGGGACTCGCCACACACATTCCCACTTGGATTCCAGTGGCCAGCCGCAATCTTTGTCCTGCAAATTCGGTGGCTCAGCAGGAGCCCCTGGGATGGGGCGTGCAGCAGTCGGGGCATCATCGCCTCCTCCTTTGCGATGTCGGGTTTAATCCAGGGCCGCAGAGGTCCGAGTTGTGGGGCAAAATCACAACCAAAACCTTCCTCCATTTCCTCGTTACCATGACGGGGCCAGGTACTTCCAGCCCACATCGCGGGCTCCGCACAGCGGGTTCATTACCTCCTGTGTTCTGCTGAACCCGGCGGCGGCACTCGGCTCCACCCATCCAATTGTTGCTGCTGAAAACCTGGCTCGGGTGGCAGCATTCTCAGCTTGTTGTTTCACTCGTGAGGTCCCCAGCTCGTGCCCTCGGGTTTCCTCCGTTTTCTTCTTCAGTGTTCAGCCAAGTTTTCAACACTTTGTTTCCCGATTCCAAAGCAAGAGATTCTGCACGGACAATAGTTTCGGGGGGAGGGGACTATTTGATTGCCTTTGGCGCGCAAGAGAAACAAGCCCCAGCATGGCACAAACTTGTCCTTTCCCTTTCCCGTGTTAACTTTTCGCTGACTCCGACATCGCTGTATCCGCTCCACCACTTTATCGCCCCCTCTCCAACATTCGGAGCCGCTTCTATTCCCGCCGGGGATGGCGCACGCGCGCATCCCCGCAGCACTTTATCCGTGGCAATCGCGCGGGCGGCGACGCCGACGTTTTCTGTCGCGTTCAGAGGTTCGACATTTGGCACCAAATCCGCGCTGGCATCCAGGCAGTGCTCCGAGAGCAGAGGGGCTGGGGGCTGCTCGGCTGCATCTGCGATTCTCGCCGGTCGCGATCCTTAAGAACTGTCACGATTCCGGATCCACGGATAGCGCTGTTTCTTGAAGCGACAGAAACACGGACTCGACTTGCCCTTGATACACTCACTAAGTTCAATAGCGCTACAATCCAAAACTCGCCCGCGATGAACTGAGTTCATGGCGACAAATAAGCTCGAGGAGGAGACCTGATACGTGGGACGATTCGGGCAGAGGATGTTGTCAATTAAAGCAAATGACAGGGATTGCTGCCATGGGGAGAAAAAAGGGATGGGAAAGAAAAAGGAAAGAGAAAAGGTCGGCAAACGTGCTGGGCTGCTGCCGGCTAGAGGGCAGCCGGGGCCGGGAAACGCTGCTGTAAATCCTGGGCCAAAGGGATTTACAGTAGCTTGAGAAAAGCGCGTATGTCTGGTGGTGGTCTTAAATTCCCAACTAGAAACGACAAGCTGTGGTATTTCTACTAAAGGCGAGGGTTCGGAGCAGAGCGAGGGCTCCCTGCCGCCGGCAGGCAGCAGGCAGCAGGCAGCAGGCAGCAGGCAGCAGGCAGCAGGCAGGCAGCAGGCAGGTAGGTGCGAGCGGAGCTCGGCAGCCCGAGAGAGGCTCCAGCGAGCTCCAAGGAGAACGTTGGTGCCGACAGCGAGCTCCGGGGCCGGCCCGGCTGGAGGCGACGCGTCCGCAGGCAGCCGCCGAGCCGAGGACGGAGCCGAAGCGGCTCGGGAAGGCTCGTGCAGCGCGCCGGGTGCTGCTCCCGCCGCAGGACGCGGCTGCCGGCTCCGGGCGCACGGCGGAGGACGGCGGCCGGGCCGGAACGGGCCGGAACGGGCAGGGAGCGGCGGCGGGGGCGGGCTGCGGGCCCGGCGGGGGGCTGCGGCCGCCGGACAGCGGCTCCGCGGAGGCCGCTCCTCGGCAGAGCGCGGGGCGTGGCGGCGGCGGCGCTCTCCTACCTCGGACACAGAGCGAAGGTGGAGCCGCCGGAGCAGCCTCAACCGCACCTCCCACTGGAGCAGGATGCTGCAAGCCTTGAACACTGCCCGGGATGGGGCAGCCACAGCTTCTCCGGGCACCCTGTGCCAGCGCCTCAGCACCCTCCCAGGGAGGAGCCATTCCCCCTTTTCCTGTCCCTACAGGCTCTTGTTTAAAGGACACTCCAGGTTTCTTATCGGCCCCTTCAAGCGTTTGGCAGGCTGCTGTAAGGTTTCCTTAGCACCTCTCTAATGTGAACGCTGACCTGAACTGTAGGAGTCGTTTACCAGAGCATCTGATTAATTACAAGGTCTCTGGGGGCTTCAAATTCATGACAGGCTTTCTAGGAGATTCTTTCCAGCTCCACCACAAACTGTAACTTCCCAACATCTCCCTTGGCACAGCAAGCTGAGCACGACGGTCCCCATCTGTCTTTCTGCAGAGCAGAGCACAACCATAGAAGTAGCAGACAAAATCTGGAATAAACGCGCTGGTGTTGAGTTGGTGCCTCCTGTCCGAGACCTTCCGTGGTTAAGAAAATGCCTTTTTGGGGTCATTAGAGGCGAGACAGGAAGAGGCTGGAAGAGGCTGGTGTCCCGGAGAGCTGAGGACCTGCTGGGAAGAGCATGGGGGCCTCGGGGTAGGAAATTGATTTGGAGAAATCTCCAGGAACTCGAGAACAAAGTTCAAGTTGACAAGCAGGTATTCCTTATTGCTGCACCGGGAGACACGGGCTATAGCTCCTCCAAGCGTGTCTCCCCCAGGCATCAGCCAGGTTGTGATTATATTGTCCTTAAACATGCACATTCATTTGATTACTTATTTTACATTAGACTTTTAGAGAATGCCTCCTGTATGCACACAAAAACGTGGTAGTGGGCTTTCGGACCCCTGCTGGTTATTTCTTCATCACTTTGGTTTAGGATCGCTGTCATATCAGCTAGATATGACAGCTAGAGAACATACTGAGAATTCTTGCGTAAGATAACCTGTTGTAGTTAATGTAGTTTTAGGCCCTATGACCTTAGTAGAAAACGAGCATAAGAAGAAGAGGCTAGAAGAACAGGACGTGAGGAGAAGGAGTATCTGGAATGGCAGGTGTCCAGGATGGGCTGCAGTTAAACTAACTGGTAAGTAGAAGGACAGGAGGATTGTTATGTCCATGGTGTCAATGAACCAATTAAGCTGGTATAAGCAACTACTGCGCCTGCTTCAAAGGCTGCCAGCAGTGATGGAGATGGTTGGAAGAAGTAAACGACCCTCAGAGGCCACCACCACATTTTTGTACCTGTGCGGGGAACTTTCTGGAAAATAATGTAATCCATCCGTAGCCTCAGGAATATGTATGTGTGCCCAGCGGCTGTGTAAGGACGGCTTGTGTAGCAATACGGTGACACACGCTAGGCGGAGCTATCCCCCGTGTCTCCCGGCCGCGCACTAAAGATACCTGCTTGTCAACTTCAACTTTGTGGGTGAGTTTGTTCCTGGAGTTTTCTCCGAATCACTAATTGCACTATGGTATATAAATTTCTTCCCATGATGTGTTTCTTGAAATGTTTATACGAGGCGTTGCTTCCCCAATGAGTTTTGTTACGTTCTTCTTGTAAGGACTTCCGTAATTTATTATAGGGGATCACTCCTTGCCCATCAGGTCTTTTTATCCAATCCTTTTCGTTTTCCTGTCCTTCCAAGTCTTCAATTAGTTTCATATATTTAGAGTACCTAGGTTTATTTTGCTCGGTTACCAGTTCACCTTCGGTGGCATGGTTTAGTGGGAGGTGTCCTTGCCCCTGACAGGGGGGTTGGAACTGGGTGATCTTATGGTCCTTTCCAACCCTGACTATTCTGTGATTCTATGATTCTATGTCCGGGAGCCCCAGAGCTGGAGCTCTCATGAGTTTTGTCTTTAAACTTTTAAACGCTTCTTCAGCTTGATCTGTCCATTTTAGAAAGGTTGGATTTTCTTTTAGCAGCTCCTTTAAGGGTCTTACCAGAACACCCTAATCATGGATCCAGAGTCGACACCATTCTGTAATTCCCAGAAACATCAAGAGATCTTTCACTGTGGATGGTCATGGTGTTTGAAAGATTGCTTCCTCCCGAGCTGCTCCTGGTTCTCGTTGTCCTCCTGTTATTTCGTATCCTAAATGAGATACTTGAGCTCAAATTAGTTGAGCCTTCAATTTAGATACCTGGTACCCATTTAGCCCCAGATAGTTTAACAATTCTACAGTCCTTTGAACCCATTCTTTCTCAGTTTCAGGAGCAATCAACAGGTCGTCAACGTATTGTAGTAAAGCGCCAATCTGGGTGGATGCTTCCCAGGATTCTAATTCTTGTGCCAGTTGATTTCTGAAATTGGTCAGACTGTTTCTAAATCCCTGAGGTAACACCGTCCAAGTGAGCTGTGTCCTTCTTCCTGTTTCGGGGTTTCCCCATTGAAAAGCAGATAAATTTTGACTTTCTTGGGCCAGGGGCAGACAGAAAAATGCATCCTTTAAGCCCAGACCGGTAAACCGCTTCTGATTGTTATTCAATTTAGTCAACAAGGTATATGGATTAGCTACTACTGGATGAATATCCTCCACAATTTTGTTGATTGCTCTGAGATCTTGAATTAATCTGTAACTTTTCCCATGGAATTTCTTTAATGGCAAGATAGGAGCATTATATTCTGATACACATTCCATTAATAATCCATAGTTTAAAAATTGATCAGTGATTTTTTTGATTCCCTTCCGATCCTCCAATTTTCAGGGATGTTGTTTTATTCTAATTGGGCAGGCGATCAATTAAGTGATCGGTTTTGACTCTTAGTTCCATTTTGCCTTCTTTAAATGTTGCTTCTCGCCCTAATAAAGATTTTGGAGACTTTGGCATGTATACAAATTTATGCATTCCTGTTTGGTTTCCCAATTTATACTCTAAAGGTTTCAGAAAGAATGCTTTTCATTTATTTTTTTTTCCTTGGTAGCCAGCAGCTCCCACATCAGTAACAAATTCTTTCCCCTCTGATTTAACGCCAAATAAGTTGCTCCTGTATCCACTTAAAAAATCCACCTTCTTTTCTCTTGTCCCTAGTTTTAATTTAATCAGGGAATCTGCTAGGGTAGATTCCCCAGGTCCCTGTCAGTCTAGTTCCAGGTCAGTCACCGGAGCCCCCCCATGGCACTCCCCCCAGGGCAGACTCACTTCCAGCATCCAAACTCCTTACGGTACGCACACGGATCCCATCCCACAGCAGAATTCAATCTCTCACCTCTGCCTGACATTCCTCCTCTACCTCTGCCTCGTCCTCTCACATTACTCCCTCCGCCAGTTTCTACTTGTCCCAAAGCAGCCACTGTAGCCGTGCCTATAGCACAACTCAGCTTTTTCTTCTCTACCTGTTCCCGATTCCTGTACGCTCTCCACACTTCTTTAACATTCTCAAGTCCTTCTGCTCTGTTGCCAATCACAGCAACCTCTTCCTCCTTAGCAATAACAGATGGGGCAGATGCCGAGAGTGCTCCTCTCGGAGGTACCTGGGATACATAATCCCCCAACCTATCTTCCTGATTACTCCGGTTTTTGGGTTTTTTTTTTAACTTGAAACCTCATTCCCCCAATATCACAGGCTGAACAACGTCTCTCCAGCTCAGCTTTCTGTTTTTCCCTGTCCTTTTTCCAAAGCCAAAATTAGGGATCTGTCTGGCAGAGCTATACTAATTTCACATTCCGTCTGCCACTCCGGGTGGTTTCTTAAAGTGAAAAACATATCTGCATGCATCCCTTCATCCCATTTTCCTTGTTGTCTTAAAAATAACATTAATTGCAACAACATATTATCATCCAAAGTCCCCAGTTTGGGCCATTTGTCCTGATCCTCCAAGGTATATAATGGCCACCATTGGTTACAATATTTCATTAAAGTCTTTTTATTTACCGAGCCCCTGGGGGATCCTCCTAATTCTTTCCAAGGAGCCAGAATACATCCCAAAGGGCTCTTTTCTATTGTTTCTCCGCTCTGTCTATTTCCCGTTCTTTTCTTATACACGCGATACACACACACACTCACACGGGATCCCACAGGCACACTCCACAGTTACAACACTTGAGACTGAGACTAAAATTCTATCAAACAACAATGAATAACACAGTCAGGACAGTCTGTCACCAATGCCAAAATCACAAGACCAAAATCCTCACTATAACAAGCCACAAAATAGACACACTCCCTTGCTCACAATTTTGAAAACAAAGACCAAAACATACACCAGGGACACAAATGCTAATTAGCAGCACGATGAAAATAAGAACGGTTCACCATTCATTAGTTACTCGAGCACAGCATCAAACACCGGTTTTCAGAAGTTGGGTCAGGCACCAGGGAAATACAACATTGTTCCTGCATATGACATCTCCTATGCCTTACGGAACCATTCAGAATGTATACGTGTATACCAAAGGAACACTAGCAGCCGGGTATACGCCTTTACCTACCAGATTTTCCTATCCTGATTTACGGAAGGCTTTCTTATTCCTGCGTATGCCTTACAGAATATTAACCACGTTCCTGTGTTGGACGTCTCCTATGCCTTATGGAACGCTAACCCGCACTCCTGCATAGGACATCTCCTATGCCTTACGGAATGCCACAAATAAAATAATCAAAAGAATACCTTAACAGTGATAGTGATGGTCCCTGTCTGCTTAGGGGATGTAAGGGTTCGGGTTAGGTTTATTGACTAGATTTAGGGTTGGGATTAGGGTTAGATTTAGTGTTAGGGTCAAGATTAGGGTTAGTGTTATGGTTTAGGTTTAGGGTAAGCATTACTGCATTTTCAATGCGCACCTCTTCTGCTTGGGACATGACTGTTCCTCACACCCCAGCAGCCGCTGCTCCTCTCTTGCAGGACTCCTGCTGCTGCTCCCAGCCTGCAGGACATTTGGAAGCACAGCTCACATCGGCTGCAAAGGGACACTGAGGAAGAGGCGGCGAGGTGTCTTGGTACCCACAGAGACCCCTGCACTCCCGTGGGGCACTCAACCCACTGGCTACAGGCCCTTAGCATCCCCATCAGCTGAGTGAGCCCAGCAGGAGGCTGGGAGAGATAAAAAGGATCTTTGGCAATTGGTGTACAAAGTTGCTGCTGGTCCCAAAAGAAAGATCCCAGAAGTGGCCCACAGCACAGCCCTGCCTCTGTGCCTCACGCACCCCTTCAGCTGCAAGCTAAGGCAAGCTGAGCTCTGCTACAAGGAGCTGCACTGAGGACAGGGCAACCACAGTAGCTCAGAGATGGTGTCCCAAAACTTAAAGCGTGAAAGACAGCGCAGAGCCCCAGTGTCAGTGGGGCTGTGAGAGTTCTTCCAAGGGAAGGAGAGAGCCAGCATCCCATTTCTGTCCTGGCACCATCCGTGTGGGAGCAGGCACTGGACATTTGCACTTTTGCAGTTGGGATCTGGTGAGGTTGGAAGAACCTGTAGGTGGCTCAGGAAGCGCAGAGCTGCAGTGCTGGTGGGATCCCCAGACGGTCAAGGAGAGACCTACACTTGCTGTCCTTGGAAAGGAATATGCTGGGACCTGCTTGAGAGCAGGTCAGGTTCTACCTGAGTCAGTCGGAGACAGTTCCAGCCAGTTCCAAAGCAGGCGTGAGCAGCCATGGCCTGCCAAAGCCCTGCCAGTCAAGAGGAGTCCGCCACTGCCCACTGCAGATGTGTTAGGGAAGAGAGGCAGGAAGAAGCAGGGAAAGGTAGCAGGAAGTGCATAAGAGCTTCCAGTGTCTCTGTTTCATAGAATCATGGAATGGTTCGTGTTGCAAGGGACCTTAAAGCCCATCCAGTGCCCCCCCCCCCCCCGCCATGGGCAGGGACACCTCCCACTACAGCAGGTTGCTCCAAGCCCCTCTGTCCAACCTGGCCTTGAGTACTGCCAGAGATGGGGCATCCTATGCGGGCACATGGCAGGGGTGAGCCCCAGCCTGGAGAGGTGCCCTCCTGGTCAGGAGGCAGTGAGGTGGGGGCAGCTCCCTGAAGACCCTGCCCACCGCAGCGCCTCCCCTGGCAGGGTCTGTGCGCAGCCCCTCTGTGAAACAGGCTGGGGTTACAGTGGGCAGCCCCGCAGCGCAGAGGTGACCCGCCCCTTCCCTGCATTGTGACGAGCATCTGCCACACAAAGCCCGGTAAGGCCACGGGGGCTCCTGCTGAGAGCTGCGCTTGCGAACGCTCTGCTCCAGAGGAGCTGCTCTGCAGGGAGCAGAAGACAAAAAGAGGGAGCACCACAGCAGTGGGATTGGTGAAAGGCACAAGAGGAGGAAGAGAAGGACAAGGAGGAGAAGAACAGAGAGGAGGAGGCTTTGGCAGGACGCAAGCAAGCTGCTGGCCAGCCTGTTGCTGCAGCTGTTGACCTGGAACAAGGGCGCAACTAGGATGGCACAGGAGCCCTTCCTGCAGCCTCACTTGTCTCCAACAATTGAGAAGCTCAAGAGTTCTGGTAAGGCCTTCAGTGCCAATTCCATGAGTGCTGTCGGGTCAAGGCCATCTCTGAAAAGAGGCACATGGCAACCCTGAGGGCTGTGGGGTGGCTGCTCAGGACTGGTGACTGCAAGGAGGGACCTGCTTGATCATCCCTAAGGGCTGAGGGGCTGCTTTGGCAGCCAGGACTCCTGGTTCTCTTCCTGACATGGCCCCTGCCTCCTGGTGCACCCCGGCAGAAGCCCCTGGCCCCAAAGGGCTGCTCCTTGCCTGCTGGTGGTCATTGCCCACCCTGAGCTGATGCCTGAGTGGAAGAGCAGAAGGTGCTCGTGGGCCATGCAGAGTCCCTGCATTCAGAGACGCAACACAGGGAAACTGGCCCTGCTGGGGAGACACCAGGGCTCAGCCTGAGCCTCTGAGACCTCGGTGGAGCACAGCACCGTGCCCTCTCTGGTGTGGCTATCAACTGCCAGTTTCCTGTGGGACTCGGTGAGGCTGAGGTGTCCTTTGGCTCTCGATGGCCTTTAGTGAGACCACCTGAAAAATGTGTGTTAGAAACGCGTGGGTCCTTGGACAGGGGTGGGCTGAATGGTTCTGTGGCCGCTGCCTCCGAGGATGACATGTCTTGCCCTTGTTTTCACAGAGTTCGCTAGGATCTGGGCCAGTGCATCATATTACCTCAGCCAACGGCTGGCTCTGCACCAGGTGGGACCTACCTCCTCCTCCTGCCCTCACATCCTCATGAAGTCCTTTGCTATGGAGTACGATTGTTCTCCCCCTCCTCTGAAAGCAGGAATGCCCCAGCTCGACGCTGCAAGGCACAGATGTGCACAGACCACCTCCTGTGTCCATTCAGGTCTACAATAAGGTCCAGGAGTAGTGTCAGAAAAAGGGTTGGGCTCTTTCTGGGGCTTCTGGAGTCCCCACAGTCAGAGGCGCATGACAAAACTTGGAAGACTGGGGCACGTTAGGCTTTACTCCAAGTGTGGGACAACCAAAGGATGGTTTTCAGCTTGTCAGCACTTCCTCGCAGTTTCTTTGTGGATGAAGGGGAGTGAGAGGGAAAAGCACAGGCCCTCTTTGTCTTCTCCCAAGGTTTCCAAAGAGCCAGTCTTGCTCCTTTGTACCTCGGGTCTGGGCAGGACACTAAGTACCATCACCATTCTCTGAAAAGCCTTCCTTCTGTCCCTCAAAGTCTTCTTCTGATCCACCATCTCCTCTGTTTCAGGATGTCCACATTCCTGGACTTGGGACTTTTGCAGTTGTCAGAGAGCAAGTAGCTCGCAAGGGGAAGGACCTGGTGGTTGTGGTGAGACCTGTGTTTCATCTTGCAAATGCTATTATGCAGGATCATGGCCTCCGATACAGTCACACCGACATTCCTGGTAAGCAGATGGACTGGGAGCAGTGCTTGTCCTTGAGCAGAGTGGGGAGGTGTGCTCTGCTGTCCAGAGCGGAGCGGCAACCTCCTGCTGCACTCGGAAAACAGCTCCAGCTCGACAAAAGCAGCCTGCTAAGGAAAGGAGCCTGTCTACTGCTTTGTTTTAAATAGTCACCAGAAGACAATACAGCATAACAGCACATGCTCTTTGGCCTGCTTCCGCCAATGGTTTCCTTCCCATTCTGGTGGTGCTGTGTCTTCTGGCTACGTGATGTTTCAACCCTCGCTCCCCCTTTCTGCTTTACTAGACCTCAAACAGGCAAATGCCAGGGTTCTTCCTCACAGCCTTAAAGCCAGGGGGGAAAGATGATGCATTCCAAATCCCAGTGACCACAGTGCCTGTTGCTATCTAGCTGCTGCTGCCATCGCAGTGGGACCCTGGGAGCACCAAGAGCTGGGATCTCTGTTTGGGGTGGGTTTCTCTCTAATGACAAAGAGAGCACAGGGTCTGGGCAGGGCTCTAATGGCCTGGCCAGCCGCAGCTTGCTGTGGCACCTGGGGCCTTTCTCCCCTCCTTGTCCTGCAGTCGTGGTGCTCCTTCCTACCAAGCACCAAAGACTATTTGCTTTTCTGCATCAGACAACCATAGCTGTCCGCTGCGCACCTCACTTTCCCTTCTAACAGCGAGGGACAGCCCAAGCTTCTCCTGAGAGGCGCTGAACCAGCTGGACAACGCAGTAGCAATGTACTGCCTGAAGGCCTGGAAGCTGCAGACCTATGACTGTAACCTGCTCAGCAGCTCTCCAAGTTTGTGGGCTCCCCTTCTCTTGTTTTTCAGGTCGTCAGTGTGTTGAGCAACTGCCATGTGCTCAGATAGCCTCAGACAATGCTGTCTCTGAAAGCACAGTGCAGCTTTGCATGGAAAGGACCATACGTCTTTTCGAAGTCTGCCTGGAGAACAGGAAGAACGTTGCCCTGGTTTGGAGGGACGTGGGCATGGTGATCATCCAGGGAAAAGACGTACACACGAAATTTTACACAGACTTTTTGCAGAGGCTGAACGGGACTGACAAGATGTTGCAAGCTCTTCTTGAGGTGGGATATTCATTTTCACTGCACCCGTCCTGGTCCTTCTGAAATGTGTTCCGGGGGCTGGCGGGCTGCTTCCTCCTGGCCTGCCGTGCCTTCTACAGCCGCTTGAGCTCCTCATGGCCCACAGAACAGCAGGCTCTCTGGAGAGCATTTGCCTTGTGTGCAGTGGTCTGGCTTGGCAAGAGATAAGCCCCGGAGGGGCCTCACTTTGTGACAAAAAGCCGGGGTTGGTGGTGGGGACCTCTGCTTGCCCCACTCTCAGGGTAGGGAGCAGAGGAGCAGGCTGAGCAAGGCTTGCTGAGGCCAGAGCCCTTTGGCTGCTCTGGCTTTTGGCTTGTGTTGGCTGGCATAAGGTGGACTGAGCAGCCAGCCTTTCCCAGTGTCCCCATGTCCCATCATCTGTCTCCATCCTCATTGCAGATGCCAGAGATGAGGGACTCAGTCATCTCGTCCCGTGACACAGCTGCTTCCCAGACCTCTTCTGGACATCTTATTGTTCTACCAGGGTACGTTTGCAGCTGCAGCCCTTGGCTGAGGCACTGAGCAGCTTCTGAGCTCATGCTGGGAGGACTGCCTTGCCAGGGGCCAAGAACTGCACTCGTGATGGTATTGAGGACGGAGTGTTTCAGCAGAGTGTTGCCAGGGACTTCCCTGCTTGCTCCTGTCCAGTTTGGCTTTGTTTGGAGGAACAGGGAGCAGTGACAATACTTTATGCATCTGTCCTACTGTGGACCTAAAGAGCCATTTAGGCAATATTTTCCAGCAGGGTTCTCCTGCTCTTTTTCCTCCCTGTGCATGACACTGCCTTCTGCTTGGGGGCAAGGGATAGAGGGGTGATTTCTGGTCCAAAGTGGAGCATGCATCTGGTGGAGCTCTGTAGAGCTCTGTCTTGTGCCTACATTACTGTGCAGCACCACTGACAACTGAGGAGAAGGAGGTGACTCCTTAATGCTTATAAATGCATTCATCTGCGAGGCTCTACAAGCAACTTTGGAGGACAAGATCGGAACTCAGAAGGGTGTTGGATAATCAGAGCACTAGGGATCAGACTGCTCTCCACGTGCACCCTGCACTCTGAGGAAGAGAGGAATCAGTTTCCCCAGAAGCAGCAAGGGGGTTTTGTGGGAGGATGCCTGTTCTCACAGAAAGGATGGAAAAACACTGGCACAGGGAGGCGAGGCCTTGCCTGCCCCTCCAGGCACTGAGTCCCGACTGTGGTCCTCTGGGATGGGCCACCCTGGGAAACAGTGCAGCAACATTTCTTCACTCTGGTGCCGCCTTCCTTTGTCCAGGTTCAAGCCTGAGACTGTGCCTAAAATGCCAAGAGTGAAAGCTGACCTGAGAGGACATGTGAATGCCACCCCAGAAGGCAGGGGAAAAGCTTACAGCAGTGGACAAAAAGGTGAGAGACCAGAAGGTTGCTAGCAGGGGGCTGTAGGTTTTCCTTCCTCCGCGTCTGGAGGGCATTAGATCTGAGGTTACGCCCGGATGCCTGGAAGAGGGAGAGGCACCTCCTTTGACTCTCTGCACCCACTGTGGGAAAGCTCCAGTGACCCATTGCGCAACAAGGTCTGAAGACAGCCCTGCCCCACAAATAGCCACTGGGGCTGCTGAAGGACATCTTCCCCGTGGCTTCCACTCCCCAGCCTGTGCTGCAAGCAGTGTAAAGTTCTTACCCTGCTTCTTTCTATCATATTCTCAGATGTCTTGGAAGCAATGCCTTTTGTGTGGCCTGCACCAGCAGCGAACCTGTGTGCATGGGACCAATCCAGAAATCCAAGAGCTGCCAGCTCTTGTGCTAGATGATTTCCCACTCCAGAATGACTCTTGAAGACCACCAGCATCTCCCAGGGAGACCCCCCCCCCACCTTAGCATGTGGATGAGAGAAAGCCATCAAAATAGGGTTTCCCCAGGGAAAAATGGTGCACTGTAGGCATGAGGAGCTGGATGGAAAGACAATGTTGGAAGAGGCCTAGGACCTCCTAGAAAACAGGACTTCCATCCAACAGGATGGAAAGGACCACCTTTGTCAGTGTTACCAGAGGCTTAGTAAACCCGCATGTCACTCATGTCGGAACTGGGACACAACAGGCATTCTGTTCGCAGAACCACACCAAGATAACAGTCTCCTTTCCTGTTTTCTAGAGGATCCTGCTGAGAAGCACCTCCTCCACCGAGCAAAGCTTGCTCCAAATAGGTTATCTGCAATAACTGTAAAGTCAGAGCAGGCTCGGAAAGCTGAGGGGAGCGAGCCCCCTGCCAGGTGAGACACTTGCATCCATGGGTGATGGGGACTCTGTGCTGGGAGTGAGATGTTTCTCCTGGACACAGAGGCTAGACAAACTCAGAGTGGGGTTTACCCCACATCCCACTAACTCATGGTTTCTTGGTCTGCGGCAAGTGCCTCGTAGCTTCTTGGGACACTGCTGGCAGCAGGAGTTCTTTCTTTGCTGCTGGTGTGCAGATGTGCTGAGTAACTGACTGCAAATGCCCATTCCAGGGGCAGGAGGTCTTTCTGGCTTTCCCTTCAGAATGGAATGACCCCGACTTTTCTGTTTACTGACAACAGTGTTCTGCAGTGAGTTACTGCAGAGGACTGCTGATTAACCAGAAGCCCCTTCTGTGCTAAAGCCTGCCTTATGGCTGGCAAAAGAGAAGGTCCAACGAGAGCTCGATGGCAGGATGGCTTTTCTCATGGGGTCTTGTCCTCTCTCTGTTGACACTGTGTCTCCAGTGCCCAACCTGCTCCTACAGCCTGTGAGCGCTCTGTAGCTCAGAACACTGAGCAGACTTCAGCGCAGTGACCTGGGGGTACCTCTGGGCACAGAATCCTGTTTCTCTCATTGCTCTGGCAAGAAAAGGCCTAGACCAGGGCATCCTGACATTTACTGGGGCTGTTGGGCACATTGGAGCCTGAGAGCTTGGGGTCTTCTCTGTCTCTGAGAACCTGATCCCAAGAAGGCAAGTAGAGCGCATTCTGCTGCAGAAGCACAAGATGCCCGAACCGGCTCCTCCTGCACTCCTGCCAATACATCCTGTTGTATCTTTGCAGGCAGCTGCCGGCCATCCAGGGAACCATCTTGAAGGAAGAGGAGGAGAAAGAGAAACTATTCCCTGGGGGCGTAATCAGAACAGTGGACTTCGTTGCCAGAGCTATTGAGGTGAGAGAAAAGGTACCTGACACGGGCTGCCGCAGTGGCTGTGCCGTACTGGGCTGTGGAGAAGCATCGCTCCGTGCATATCTACTCTCACAAGATGCCTCACAGTGTGTCAGCAACTGACTGGTTGCTTTGAGGCTTGCATGAAGAGAGGCGGGTTACTGGGTCGTTTGAGAATATCCTTTTCATATTTTCACTCCCATTAAGCTCATGAAGCATCCAAAAGACCTTGCTCATGGATGTTTCTGTTGGCAGTCTTGCAAGGCTGGCCTGGGATAGCCAGCTGCCAGGTGGTTTCTAGCCTGGTGGTCCCTTAGCTCCCTGGTCATTACAGATGGGGCCTTATGGGGAGCCTGCAGGAACCCGGGAGAAACCAATTGTGGACAGAAAGGCAGAAGAGAAGGGGCAGAGAGTGGATAGGAATGGAAAGAGCTCAGCTCTCTAGAGGGCAGACTAATGCTGCCTGCTGTTGCCTTTTGGTCCCCCTCCAGGACAAAAAGTGGAAGGAGAAGCTTCCAAAACACATCCAGAAATTCTTGGCTGAGGAGGCAAAGAAGAAAGCAGAGCCGATGGAAGAGAAAAGAAGAAAACGTCGAAGCGTGGCAGCCACCAAAGCGAAGACTGGGAGAAAAAAGGAGACACCGGAAAGCCAGGTACTTTGAATTCCTGCAGAAAATGAGCACGTTTTCCTTGAGGGAGACCGAGATTGCACTGTGCCTCGAGCACCCAAGGCATCAAGGTAGCGTTGCTGCAGCAAAGCTGAGCAGGTGACAGCTGCCTTTGTTGAGCAAGAGGGGTGACAGTAGTAGTGAAACCCTGGTGACCCTCAGGCATCACCGCAAGGGTGTGCTGAGGTTGTTCTCCTGGTGTTTCCTGTCCCACTTGTGATCTGAAGTGATCTGGGGGTCTGCATGCTGGGAAGTGATAGCCTGGGGGTGTGGGGCTGTTGTATGAGAGTCTTTTCCTGTGCAGGAATCCAGTTGCTCTAAACAATCATCAGTCTTCTCCCTGACTGGCTGGGGGATGGAGGAGTCCAGCACCAACTTGACGGAGATGATGGTGGAGGATTGGGAAGATGCCAGGGAAGAGCCACCCACAGTCCCTGAGGAAGATCCTGTTCCCCCTAAGCGGTAGTATACCCTTCCAGCCAAGGCCTGGGGCAGTGGGGTGGTTGTGTGTCATAGGTGATTGGTCAAGGAAGCCAACTCCTGGGGCATGGGGAGGCATGGAGTGCATGGGAATTTCTCCAGCCATGGGAATGAGCTGGTTAAAGCCTGATGGCAGGGGCCAAAGCAGGTGCCTAGAAGTCCTCCTGCCTCAAATGGGACTGCGTATGTGCGGGGCTGGGTGAAGGAAGAGGCAGGAGGTCAGTGCTGAAGGGCCAGAGAGACTTTGTCCTTGCTGTTGCAGAAGCCTTTCCCCACGGACGCAGCGGGCCCTGCGGGAGGTGGCGACGTGCATTCTGAGGCAGGTCGGCCGCAAGCGCAGGGGGCAGAGGGATGAGCAGGCAGATCTGCAGGACAAGCTCCAGTGGTAAGTCTCTGCAGACACGGGCAGCGCTTCCTCTCCTGCAGTGCCCGTCCTCAGCAGCGGGGGACAGGGGCACTGCTCGGGGCCCCTTGGCAGAGCCGCCTTCTGCAGCTGCGGCAGGCGCCAGCCTGGGAGCCCCGGCTGGAGCTCGGCTCCGTGTGCTCACACCTCCTCCTCCCCTCCGGTCTGCAGCGAGCTGGCGGTGCTGCAGTGGCAGCGTTCGGGGAGAGAGGCACGCAGCAGCCAGCTGTGGGAAGCTGGACCCCAACCTGCAGCCCCTGCTTGGCCAGGGAAGAGGACGGCAGGACCGGTACGTGCCGTGGGCTTGTGCGGGGACTCTGGCACATCCACTGTAGAAGAGCACAGTTACGTGGATGTCGTGTCCAACAAGGGCAATCACCATGTGCTTAGCTGGAAGCTGAAGCACTCCTCCTGAGAAGTTTCCAGGTTGTTCTGTCCATTCAGAAGACAGCCTTCACTCTTGTCACCTCCAGAAACACCCAAAGGCTTGATCTGGAGGTGTCTTGATGGCGGTGGCCCTGCCAGGCTTGGCCAGTATAGGAGGCAGCTAGGCTGCTTTCAGCGCCATGGTCTCTTGGCTTGGGGATCATTGCAGAAGGACTCTGCACTCAGGCCTGTGTGGGCTAGACCTACTAGACAGCAGTTCTGCTGAGAAGGACCTGGGAGTATTGGTGGATGGCAAGTTGAGCGTGAGCCCCTGTGTGCCCTTGCAGCCAGAAGGGCCAAGAGTATCCTGGGGTGTACTGGGAGCAGTGTGGCCAGCAGATCGAGGGAGGTGATCCTCCTCCCTTTACTCAACCCTCGTGTGGCCACATCTGGAGCACTGTGTCCAGCTCCGAACCCCGCAGTACCAGAAAGTCAAGGAGCTGCTGGAGAGTGTCCAGCAGAGGGCCACAGAGATCGTTATAGGTCTGGAGCATCTCTCATGAGAAGAGATTGCTGGAGCTGGGCCTGTTCAGTCTGGAGCAAAGGCGGCTGAGGATGGATCTTGTTAATTCATATCAATAGCTCCAAGGCAGGTGCTAGGAGGATGGTGCCAGGCACTTTTCAGTGGTGCCCAGCAGCAGGATGAGGAGTGATGGTCATAAACTAAAACACAACAAGTTTCACCTCAACATGAGGAAGAACTTCTTTCATTTGAGGGTGGCAGAACCGTGGAACAGGCTCCCCAGGAGGGGCTGGAGTCTCCCTCTTCCGAGACATCGAAACCCCTCCTGGATCTGTTCCTATGTGACCTGCTCTGGGTGGCCCTGCCTTGCAGTGGGGTTGGACCGGATGATCTCCAGAGCTCCCTTCCTACCCTGATGATTCTGTGATTTTGTGACTGCAAGCAAAGCAGGGCTGATGGAGAGGCTGAAAAGAAGGGTTGGGAGGGAGGGGGAGAGCTAAAATTGCCCCAGCCCTCTGCAGGGGAGACTAATGCACTGCTGCATTGCCATGGCCCTGCAGGCACCGGTCTACGCGTGCGTGGAGGAGGAGGAGGAAAAACACAAGTTCTGGGACTCATTGCGCAACAAGTACCAGCAGAAGACAAGGGCAAAAGTGGCACCCCTGAAGGCTTGGAACAAAAAGCAAGAGCAATGGGAGGTCCAGGTACTGCTGCGGTGAAAAATAATTAGGAAAAGAGCATTCCTGTCCTCTGGAATGCCAAGGGGGGAAGGTCCCTAAGGCACAGGAGCGTGGGGGCTGAGTTCTCTGTGGGACTGTACCGGCTCGAGGCACCTTCCCCATTGCGCAGCAACATCTGCTATGCTCACCTCTCTCTGTGCAGGGTCCTGCATTCGTGGCATTCCCACGCGGTGGGGAGACACCAGGAAAGGATGAGGAGAGCCCAGAGGACAAGCTGGGTCTTTGCACTGGCAGGACTCATGTGCAAAGGTGAGCGTGGACCAGCCTCAGGACAAACGTGGGCCAGCTGGGGGCTGATGGCCCAGCTGTGGGTGGGGGAAGTGAATCCCAGAGCCATGGGTCTGGACAAGGATAGCATCCTTTCCTTTCTCATGTCCTGGGTCAATCCCTGATGCCTGGTGCCTCTGCAGCCCCAAGCACAGGCAGCACTGTGGGGTTGAGCGGGACCATAGCGGGACCATGAGTGGGAGAGGGGAGAGACAGGAGGGCCTCGGTCAAGATGGGAGACTTTCCCCAGGGCCCCACTGGGCTTTGCAAGGAGCAGCGACCCGCCTCCCCAGGAAAGCAGCAGAACAGCCCGTTTCTGGGGTGGTGAGGAGGAGTCCCTCCCGTAAGCATCTCCAACCGTATCCCTTGCCCAGCACTGCCCTTTCTTCCTTTGACTACCTGCAACCCCTGGGGTTTCTCCTGACAGCTCTCATGGTGTGGAGAGCAGCAGGCTGGGATCGCATTCCAGGGACCATGGATCTGATCTCTCCCGGCAGAAGCAGATCTCCCCACGTGTGTCCTCACTAGGCCTGTAGTGTTGCTCTGCACCTCTCTGCACACATGGCTACAGAGCTTTGTCTTCAATCCCTCAGCTCTGGGGAGCAGATCCGGTGCTCAGTGGTGGGATCCAGGAAAGCCTCTGAGGCACAGAGGCTCCCAAGACTGATGTCCAGCAAAAGCCTCCTCCAGGACCGCAAGCCCCAGCGCCGGCCAGCCAGGCTGTTACCAGCAATGCTTCCATCTGATCGATAAAGACCTCTATGCAAACCGCTGTGTCTGACACTGTGGGTCTTTCCTTGGTGGCTGTGAAGTATGCACTCAGCGGTGGGTGAGCTTTGGTGGGGCAGGGAAAGGCCATTGCAGGACAGAGGAGCTTCAGTCCTACTGAAGGGCAGCCCTCTGCCAAGGCTTTGCTATAGCAGCTCTGCTGCAGGCCTGCCCTTGGTGGTCCATGCTCCTTCTGGTCTCTGGCAGTGTGCCCTGCTATGGCTGCACAGGTCCTGTACTTGGAAGGCAAACATGAATCAGCTCTCAAACTCCATCCGCTCAGCTTGGTTATCAGAGGGGTCATTGCTCCTCCTTGAGCTTTTGCTCTGAAATTTAGCTTCTTGACACCTAGTAAGCCTGGCACAGTTGGTGGACACACCAAGCAGTGCATCGCACCCACTTACAGGACGGTCGCACTGAACTAACCCAGCCCTGGCAGCGGGATCTACAGATCTCTTTCATTTCTCACCTCACAAGATGAGGAATGGGGAGGCAGAAGAACCGGGGCAGTTAAGCGGTTTCCAGCAAGGCACTTCTCAAAGCCCCATTGGCCGGGGCAGCCCAGCGCTGTGCTGTCATTGGCCGGGGCCACTGAGCGCCGCTTCTCCATTGGCCGGGGCCACTGAGCGCCGCTTCTCCATTGGCCGGGGCCGCCCAGCGCTGTGCTGTCATTGGCTGGCTGCGGCTCGCCTCGGCTGCTCCGTGCCCGTCCCTGCGCATTCCCGCCTCCGTGTGGCTCTGCGCGGTCCCTCCATAGGGACGGCGCGCGGCGGCCGGAGGCTGCAGGAAAGGGCGTCCCCGGGGCTGAGGCGGAGCTGTGCGGCGGTGAGGGGCCGCGGTAGCGCGCGTTGCGCTGAGGCCGGAGCGGAGGGAGGCGGTGTCCGTGCGAGGGCCGTGCGCTGGGCGGGAGGGAGCGGGGCCGTGTGTGTGTGGGGATGGCCGAGCCGGGGTTGGGCGTGTAGGAGCTCGGGGTGTGTGGAAGGTAAGTGCAGCGGGAGGGTGTTCTGGTGGGTGATGGCCGGGTGTGCGGTAATAGCCGTGAGGTGGTTTCGGGGCAAGGGGCCGAGAGGTTTGTGTGAGGGTCTCCCGCGGTTCCCCGGGTTGGGCGAGCTGAGAGCAGCAGTGAATGGTGCGTGCAGAGGGGCGGGTGTAGGGCAGGCCCAGGGGTGCGGGGCGGGGGCGCAGCTGCAGCGGCGGTCGGGCACGGGGGAGGTGGGGGTGTTCGGTGGGGAATTGGCGGGGGTTGCCCGGGGGGGAGCGGGGTTCCCGGGGTGCTGCAGGTTCCTGGGGCGCCCCTCGAGGGGTTCGCCAGGGCTGCGGCAGAGCCGCAGCGCTCCCAGCTCTTGTGTGTGGGAGGTTCAGTGCTGCTGGTGAAGGGCTTCCCGTCAAGGTTGTGACCTGACTCGAGGTTTTGGTGTGGCCTTGAAGCTGGGTCAAAGCTCTTGTAAGCGGTGTGGCAGCTCGTGTGCACGAGCAAGGGTTGTGCTCAGCGGCAAGCGCTTGAAGGTGCTTTCTCCCTTGCCATGGAGCCTTGTAGCTCGAGAGATCTGCACGTGTTGGATCTGTGCAAAGCTAAGGCCAGTACGATACCCTGGTGTTTCACAGGGCCTGCTTCCTTTCAGACACTTAGACAGCTCAAGTGTTTTCTGCCTTTGCTTGTAGCAGCTGGAGCTCTCTAAGGAAACCCCAGAGATTCCGCAGGACAGCCTAAACAGAGGTGGAGCTCGGCTGGTGCACCTCTGAGGAGGTGGAGGCTCTTTGTAGTGTCTTGTTTGTAGCCAAAGGCTGTTTTTTGCCGAGGCTGGCATCAGGCTGATGGGCTGAGCCTGCAGGTGTGGGATGGCTGGGTTTGTTGTGTTCATTCTCAGTTCATGCTGTTGGAATCTGCTCTTGCTACATCTGTGATCTGTTTCAGATTTAGAGGTCTCAATGGACACCTGGAGCTTCTTCTCTACTTGCCTGGTGTCCTTATGGCTGCACAGGCTTTACATCTATTCTGCAGTGGCTTTTGGGATCAGCATTTGGATCGTCATTCAATTCTCCACCTCCAAACCCCAAAAGAAGGTAACAGAGCATGTAAATGAGTTAAGAAGAGCCCAAAAATCTGTGTGTGGAAGCGCGTAGTTGCTGGGGGAAGGCAGCCACTGATGCAGTGAAATGTGCTCCTTCACTGTGGGCTCACCTGGGTTGTTGCACGTGCCAACTGTAGTTCAGTGTGTCTGATGGTTGTAATCCTCAGTCTGGGTTGTCTTATGTTTGTGTGTAACTGAGCACCCTGGTTGCTCTGATGTTACAGCGGAGCTCAGCTGAACACTTCCCATTTGTTACTGAGGGAGTGTGTCAGCCTGGGTTGCTCTGTCACTTGAGGCAAATCACTCTGCTTCTGCACAGTGTTCTCGCATTTCCTGTGATGTTAATGATAAGGTTGGGCTGGGTTTGGGACCAGAGTGGGGTCAGGCCACTCAGGAATTTCAGTCCTTCTCGTTCAGGTGAGTGAAGTTCTGCTGCATGAGTTGGGAAGTTCTTGGCTTCAGCCAGAGCCTGTTATGTGAGCAGTGTGCGAGATGAGCTTGTTGTAGCGTGGCCTAGTTCAGAGAAAGCTACTTGTGTGTTTCTGTAGGGCGAGAGACACTCAGATGCTTTGTTCCATTTGCATGGTGCTGAGAGTCTGGTCGCAGGAGTGGAATTTTCAATGCTTTTGGGAAAAATGGGGTTACCATCGCTTTGAAAAGGGATGGAACGCAACACAGGGCTTGTTTCGCAGGGTGAAAAACCAGCTGGGAATCCCGCTTCCTCTGAAGGGATAGAAGAGAAGGTAGTCAATGCATGTGCCACCCTGCAGAGAAAGGAGGTCTATGTTGCTGGGGTAAAGATTTTCTGTGGGTCTCAGACTGGCACGGCAAAGGTATGAGTTACTTTTTTTCCATGTGCATGACATTGAGTTGAAATGTTGAGATTCAAGCATGTTGATTGCCTTAGAAACACTAGTGTGTAAAAATCAGAGTTCCTTAGGTCATGAGAAGTCGTTGCCCGACATGACAGATAGGTGTATAAAAATAAGAGATTTACTACTGCCTTTATGTGGGGTATGCAATAGAGACATTATTATGAAGCTTAAAGTTTACTCTTACAATATTACAGAACCCCAGCCTGGTTTGTGTTGGAAGGGACCTTAAAGCTCATCCAGTTCCAACCCCCTGCCACAGGCAGGGACACCTTCCACTAGACAAGGTTGCTCCACTCCCTATCCAGCCTGACCTCAAATATACTCTTGGTTTGCTAGCTGGTCTCCTTAGAGAGAAGGGCTTTTTCAGGTGCTTTTTCAGAAAGAAATATCATTTGTGTGTAAATGTAAAATCACTAATCATAAAATTCCTGTGATTCTCTTCTTCTAGCCAGTATATTCTTGCTGTGCTGGGAGAAGTCTTGTCTCTGGGCAGAGCAGGGCTTGTCTGACCTTTCAGGTACCTGGGTTGTAGCACATGGTCACGTTCTGTGTTTCTTTTTTCAGAGATTTGCCAGAGCTCTTGCTGCGGCAGTTATTTCCCTTAATGTGCCAGTGGAAGTCATTAGCATGGGAGACTATGATCCAGATGATTGTTTATTAGAGGAGGTAGGTATGTTGTTAATGGATATCATAAATCCAAGCTTTTCCTGGGGTTGTGAAGGCTGTTGTCTTGTATTCCTCTCCATTTATCCTGGAAATCCCCAAAGCTGTGTGTTGAAATTTGCTTTCCTTCTATGGAAGCAAGTAGAGTCCAGTCCATCGACCCTTGGCAACAAAGAGCTAAATGCTGGAAGTGCTGAGGAAAGGCTCGTGTAGGACCTGTGATGCTGTGTGGCTTTGTACAAGCCAGTTCTGTAACTCATCTGTGAGTAATGGACAGGGGCTGCACCAGAGCTCCTGTTCTGTCTATGACAGTGTACACCTGGGAAGGGTTCAAAACTGGAGCAAGTAGGTGGTGATTCTTCTGCAGCTTTTAGACTTACCAACTTCTTGTGATCAGTATTTCTACTGGGGAATCCTTGATGGATTTTTCTTCTGTCAATATTGATAGTTGCTTTTTTAATGTGTGGGAGACGTTATTGCTGCAAGAGTCTGTTCAGGAAGCTGTTGATTGGGGTGGGGAAGGTAGGTGTCCCATTCTGTTTTACCACTCCATTAAGCAGGGGAAAGAAAGCTTGTTCTCTTTTAGTTAATTTGAGATGGCTTTGCAGGGGGGATGGCCATCCACCACTGTTGGGATTATCACCTGCAGCATCCCACACCAGAAACTATGGAGGCAGTCAGGAAGAATCTCATCTTTTGACTTCTTTCAGGTGCCCACATGTTCCAGCTCTCTTCCTGAAGTGCTCAGGAAACTGGAGTGATTCTTTTCTCTTGTGTTCTGTTTCTGTTCTTAGACAGCCAGCGGGAACATCTGTGTGTTCTTGGTGGCTACATACACAGATGGGCAGCCAACTGAGAGCGCAGCCTGGTTCTGTCGGTGGTTAGAAGAGGGTGCGAATGACTTTTGCTTTGGGAAAGCTTATCTGAAGGGCCTGAGATATGCTGTGTTTGTCTTGGGAAACTCTGCATATGTTGATCATTACAACACAGTAAGTATCTCCTGTGCACCTTTCTTTGATTTCTGCCCCTCTGCAAGGCTGAGCTATCTTAAATGCTGCATACCTGCCCCTTACTGATAGTTTGTGTGAGAATTGGCCCAGAAAGCCAATGGCATCCTGGGCTGCATCCAAAAGAGCATGGCCAGCGGGTTGAGGGAGGTGGTTGTCCTCCTCTACTCTGTTTTGGTGAGACCCCCACCTCTGTTGCATCCAGCTCTGGGGCAACAACGCATTCGATGTGGAGCTGTTGGATGGAGCTGCAGAGATGCTGCCTGGGCTGGAGCAGCTGTGCTCTGGAGCCAGTCTGGGAGAGCTGAGCTGGTTCAGCCTGGAGAAGAGAAGGCTCTGCAGAGGCCTTAGAGCAGCTCCCAGTGCCTGAAGGGGCTGATGAGAAACCTGGAGAGGGGCTTTGGATGAGGGCCTGTAGGGATAGGACAAGGGGGGATGGCTTTAACCTGCCGGAGGGGAGATTGAGAGTGGCCATTAGGAAACAAATTCTTCCCTGTGAGTGTGGTGAGACACTGGCACAGGTTGCGCACAGAAATGGGCATACAGCAGTATCTGGGCCTTGAAATGAGTTTCATCTTGGTCAGAAAAGTGGCATGACTTATCACCTGGTTATGGTTTTGTAACTGGAGCCACAGGAAATGTGTTAGGCATGTGGCTGTTTTGACCAAGCATAGCATAAAGGAGCTTGTTTACAGAGCTCACCTCTTGCCACATGGGTTTGGTAGCAGAGGTGTTTTGAAATCATAAAATGCTTTGGGTTGGAAGGGACCTTAAAGCTCTTCCAGTTGCAACCCCTTGCCACGAGCAGGGACACCTTCTAGAGCAGGTTGTTCCAAGCCCTGTCCAACCTGTCCTTGAACACTGCCAGGGATGGGGCAGCCATAGCTTCTCTGGGCACCCTGTGCCGGGGCCTCAGCACCCTCACAGGGAAGCATTTTCTTCGTAATGTCTAATCCAGGTGTGGTGGTGTTCAGACTGTGTGATCTGAGCCAGCAGGTGAGGGAGAGTCCAGAAGTCCCTGTCCTGCAGTCCTCTGCAGCCCTCTTTCCAGGCTTGGTCTTTGCTTTCTTAGTTGCCTGCTTTGTTTAACTTGGCCTTCATTTAATTTCCCTCTAACTTCGATCTTATCCCAGGTTGGAAGAAATATTGACAGGTGGCTGTGGATGCTCAGCGCCAGCCGGGTCATGACTCATGCTGAGGGGGACTGTAATGTGGCCCAGAGCAAGCATGGCACCATTGAGGCTGACTTTGAAGGCTGGAAAGCCAAGTTTGTCAGTCGGCTTCAGGCCCTCTGCAGAAGGGAAAAGAAGCCCTGCAGTGGGAAGTGCAAGAAAGGGAAGTGCAAATCTCCAGGGAAGCAGAGCACGGAGAGTTCAGATCATGAACATGAGGCATTGGAATATGAGAATACTGAGGTAAAGGCCAAATCTATGGGACCTTATTTCTGGTTTAGTACCCTGTAGAGCACTGTTTGACTTCTCTCCTTTCTCCTACAGCCCAGAGGGGTGCCATGGGGCCTTGATACTTCTTTTTTCTGGAGCAGAGGGGGAAGAGGGATGAGATCCCATGGCAGGTAACAAGTAGAATAAGCCACCCAAAAAGGAGCAAAGAATTAGTGATGGCTGATGGACCTAGGCTAGATGGCATGTGTATGATGAGGAGAGCCTTCCTCTTGAGTAGGGGGAGGTATATGTATGTGTATATACATGCTCCAGGGAGGCAGTCTGGGTTCTCTTCAGAGCCTTTGCTTTGTCTCGTGGCCAAGTCACTTCACATTTAGTTGTCTGTGAGCAGTTAACCCGCTTCCATTTCAACTTGGGGAAATTTAGGTGCTTTGCCTGCATCCTAGGGTTTCTCCAAAGGCAGTTGGGGAGTGTTAGAATCATAGAATTATTAGGGTTGGAAAGGACCTTAAGATTATGTAGTTCCAACCCCCCTACCATGGGCAGGGACACCTCGCACTAAACCATGCCACCCAAGGCTCTGTCCAACCTGGACTTGAACACCGCCAGCGATGGAGCATTCACAACTTCCCTGGGCAACCCATTCCAGCAAGTCCTGTATTTGCTCTGAATGTTGTCTGTAATCATTTGTGTGTCTTCTGGTGTTTGTTGATTGCAGGCTTGAATAAGAAATCCTCTCTCTTGCTCTGTAGTGCAAGACCCAGAGCTGCTGTGGCACTTGAATCCTGCTGGCAAGGCATTTGCTGTGGGTTGGAAATGACTATGATGGCCATGTTGAATTTTGTAGGAAAACAAGGTCTCTTCTGGCTCAGTGGGTTTGAGGGTGCTGCCTGCTGCAGGAGGCATAAACACTGCTGTAGCACCAGTGCTCTTCTGCTGGACCCTGCCTGTGTACAAGAAGGGAGACGATGTTTCTGCTCTGTGAAGAGTTTGACATGGAAAGCAGATCTCTCACTCCCTGTTCATCAGACACCAAGGGGCACTTGAAGGAATTGAAGGGCTTTAGGCTTCCAGATGATCACAGTACGCAGTGGGAGTCTGACTTCTGTGCCTGTCGTGGGATCAGATGGGCGCATGAGGGAAAGGGAATGATCTGGAGGCAAGAAAGCTGAGCTGAGCTTCAGGCAGTCTGTGCTACTAAACTCTTAAATACACACCAAAGAAAACCCCAGGTTTAAATGCATCTTGTACACATTCTACAGGTTCTTGGTAGACTGTTCCTTGGTTTTCAGTATCTTTGCCGAGTGTTAAGATCTAATGTTTAACATTCAGATACATTTCTCACTTGGATTTTTCTCCGTTCTCTTACACAGGCAGAGGAGTTGTTTGAAAGCAGTAGTGAGGAGGAGGCTGATGCTGAGGAAGCTGGAGAGGCAAAATCTGTTGTTGATGTTGAAGATCTTGGCAATATCATGAGGCACATGAAGGAAGCAAAGGTACGGCTGGTACAGAGAGTGTGGAACTATTGGGTCTTTGTCAGTGATCAGTTGAATTGATTAAAATACACTTGCTGGATTTGCATTGGTTGGATGTAGTTAAAGGGAGAGTAAAATAGGAGCTATTGGAGAACCTGTCCGCAGACGAGACTATACTTGGAGGTGTGTTAGATATACTTCCTGGCTAACAGGGACTTGTTCACTGAGCAAGTACTGCAGTCGTAACATTTTATTGTCAGTCAGAGGGGAAAATGACTTCCACTGTTGAGATCTGAATATCCACCTCTGCTGTGATGTCCAGTGTCTAAACACAAATCTTGTTACTGGATCTGCCTGTGGGAGCTTGATCTGACCTGTGCTGAGCCTGGCAAAGACAACCATAATCCTGCTTTATGCCAGGGTGTTGCTGTCTCCCTTCCTGTGTGGGTCTGTTCATGTTTGTTTTTCTGTGTTCAGCCTGCCAACAGAATACATCAGACTCCTTTATCTGGTTAGCACACAGGAAGGAATGAGGGTACACATAGGTGCTAGGCTGAGGCTTCCTGTGTTCCCCACCCTTTTTGGTGGCTGAGCAGCTGGCAGTTGGGATGGGAAGGGTGTGCCCAGGAGGGACCTGGGATGTCTGTGTTGCCACCTGCTGACTATTTCCCCCTTAGCAGTCTTTCTGTGGTGGGGTCTTTCCCTGTGAATCCTTGAGCTGCTCTCCCTCCCTTCCTCAACAAACCTACCTCTGTCTGTAACTGCACCTTCCTTGTCTTGCATGGCTCTATACTGTGGCCTTCTCACAGCTTTTTCCTGAAATTCCAGGCCTTGAATCACAGGAGGCTGCGTGCTCTGGAGGAGAGCACAGGATCTCTGTTCCTTACCTTAGGGGGAGGGGAAAGGAGGTGAAGTCCTTCCCACTGCTTGTAATAAGCTCTGTGAGGAGAGTAGCTCCAGTGATGTGGGGCAAGGCAGGCTGCTGCGTGAGAGCTCCTGCCCCTGAGCTTGTATGGACCTGGTGCATTGCAGCTTGCAAGAGAAGATGAACTGATTGGAGGGAGAAGGGCTCAATCTCTCCCTGTGTGGCTGTGCTTTCTCTTCTCCTGCCTGTGTGTACTCACCACCAGCTGTCAGTGACAAGTGCTGCCACGCAAAGGCACTCATCTGCAGCGGTGAGCTGCGGTTTCTGATCCGATGACAAACAGTTGTTCTGCCATGACAGCTGGATGCTGCCCTCCTGGCTCTGCAAATGGTGAAATCCTGAGAGTGCAGGTGTTGAGGAACTGGAAGTACACTCTTGTGTCTGGAAGTGTCCTGGCCCTTTTGTATATGAGCTGTGGTTAGCTGGTGAGACAGGAGGCTCTAAAGCCATGGATCTTCCTTTCTGTGATGCTGAGGCACATGAAAAACAACAAGGTGCTTGGTGACAGCCAGCATGGCTTCACTAAGGGGAAATCCTGCCTGACCAATCTGGTGGCCTTCTATGATGGGGCTGCGGAACTGATGGACAGGGGTAGAGCAATTGATGTCATCTACCTGGACTTGCACAAAGTGTTTGACACTGTCTCACATGACATCCTTGTCTCTTAAGTTGGAGAGACATCAATTTGATAGGTGGACCACTTTATCGGTGGATAAAGAACTGGCTGGATGGGCGCACACACTGAGCTCAATGGCTCAATGTCCAGCTGGAGACCAGTAACGAGTGGTGTCCCTTAGGGATCAGTGTTGGGACCGGTCTTGTTCAACGTCTTTGTCGGTGACATGGACAGTGGGATTGAGTGCGCCCTCAGCAAGTTTGCCGATGACACCAAGCTGTGTGGTTCGGTTGATACTCTGGAGGGAAAGAATGCCATCCAGAGGGACCTTGACACGCTTGTGAGGTGGGCTGATGCCAACCTTATGAGGTTTAACCATGCCAAGTGCAAGGTCCTCCACCTGGGTCGGGGCAATCCCAGGCACAGGTACAGGTTGGGCAGAGAAGAGATTCAGGGCAGCCCTGCAGAGAAGGACTTGGGGGTGTTGGTCGATGAGAAAATGAACATGAGCCGACTGCAGTGTGTGCTCGCAGCCCAGAAAGCCAACCGTATCCTGGGCTGCATCCAAAGGAGCGTGACCAGCAGGTCGAGGGAGGTGATCCTGCCCCTCTACTCTGCTCTTGTGAGACCTCACTTGGAGTATTGCGTGCAGTTCTGGTGTCCTCAACATAAAAAGGACATGGAACTGTTGGAACAAGTCCAAAGGAAGGCCGTGAGGATGATCAGGGGACTGGAGCACCTCCCGTATGAAGATAGGCTGAGGAAGTTGGGGCTGTTGAGCCTGGAGAAGAGAAGGCTGCGTGGAGACCTCATAGCAGCCTTCCGATATCTGAAGGGGGCCTATAGGGATGCTGGGGAGAGACTCTTCACAAGGGACTATAGTGAGAGGACAAGGGGTAACGGGTTCAAACTTAAACAGAGGAAGTTTAGATTGGATATGAGGAAGAAATTCTTTACTGTAAGGGTGGTGAGGGTTGCCCAGGGAAGCTGTGAATGCTCCATCACTGGTGGTGTTCAAGGCTGGGTTCGACATAGCCTTGGGTGGCATTGTTTAGTGTGAGGTGTCGCTGCCCCTGGCAGGGGGGTTGAAACTAGATGATCTTAAGGTCCTTTCCAACCCTAACTATTCTATGGTTCTGTGCCACTGAGCTGCGCTGCTCTAGTCATGTCTAGGATTTTGGGTTAATTTTGAAGATTTTAATGGTGTAATTCTCATTCCTGGCCCCTCTCTTCCTGTTCTGCGTGTCTGATCAGCCTAGATATAATCTACATTTCTGGTTTCATGTTTTTGTAACCAGAGTAGGTAGAGGTGAAAGGGCTTCCAGCAGTGACTTCATTTAAGTCCTCAGCTCTCTTGAGTGGGGCCATGGCAGGAGATAGGTCTGTACATATATCCTGAGGAGCCCGAGCTGCTGGCTGTCCTTCGTTAGCTGGAGGAGGAATGACTGTGTCTGGGTGTTGAATCTCATGGGGAATGCACACGTTGACCCGCAGCAGGTTTGTGCAAACACTTGAACTGTAAAATGGTCCCGTAGGTGCAGTTAATTACTATAGTGAAAATAAATACTGAAGACTTGATATGCAAGAGCAGGATGATGTGCATTTATGAAAGTAATTTAGCCTGATCAGCCTCTCCTGCTCCCAGGCAGGGAGATCTGGTTGTTTAAATCTCGGTTTAAGTCACATCCTCACGTCAGTGGCTGTTTGTGCAGCAGGAAGTTTTCTTTTCCACATGAGCTGCCTTGTCCCTTGAGCCGTGTTTCCTCTTGCAGAATGCTGAACTGTATAAAATGAGTCTGACACCTGTTTTACACTGATGTCATCTGTTGTCTTGCAGTAGTCCCTCCCAGCCCAGGCAATGCTTTGGGTTTTTGTAGCTAAACTATCCAGGCACAAGCTAACAAGTTTAAAGAGAGCTGGTGTACTTCAGGGCTCTCTCAGGTGCTTCTTCATACACAAAGTTACTTGGGTTTGAAGTGTTCCTAAACAGTTTTGAGCACAGATTTTGTGGATATCAGTGTTGTTTGTTAACCTTTCTGCATATAGGAGATGGAATAGCAGGTTCTGCCTGTGCAATATGGTTAATTTGCAGCAACTTAGGGTCCAGCTTTGATCTCTTCTGCTGGCAAGTAGTGCCTCTAGTGAGAATCACATGTGGATAAGGCAGATATGCAGTCACAGATGGTCAGAATTTCTTGTTGTCCTGCTTTTTGTGGGCTGTCAGTGAAGCTGTGGAGTTTTATCTAATAAATGTTTCCTCACATCTCTGCAGGTGATCTTAATTTATTTTTGCATCCATCTCCTGTTGCCTGACCTGATGGAAGTCAAGGCTGAGTTCTGTTCTACTGCTTTTTTCCCTGTGCTTCACTGCACTTCACAAAGTATCATCAAAGGGCTTGAGACAGATGCAGGGTTCTTGCAGTCATTTGGGTGAGGCAGATGAATTCAGTAGTTCAAGGTGAATGCCAGAAGCTCTTTTTCCTGTCAGTTGTAGCTATTGTACTTAGGAACTACTCTCAGGGAGCTACTCTCCCTTGGGACAGAGGTGGGGTTTCAAAGAGCTTCTGAAGGTGTAGGTGCACAGTTGAAGATGATGGTGCCTTTTGCGCACTGAGTGAGCACAAAAATTGGCACGAGGTTGGGTGGCAACAGGAAAGCATTCAAATATATGAAATGGTGGCTGATACACAAGTAAATCCTACACTTGGTTTACCAAATCACGTACTATGTGGTGGTGTCTACTTCAGAGCTGCCAAAAGCCAGCCCTTTGTTTGCCGAGTAATTCTACTTTTGGAGCTTGCTGCAGGGGGTGTAGTTGCAGATGATGCTGGTCAGGGTCCTGAGCTGGACCCAAACCTTGATGTGAGTGCAGATAATGCCTGTGGTATCATGAGGGGAATTGCTGGGAGTGGAAGTTCACCAGTGGGTAATAGGACTGTGGGTAATTACCAGTGGGTGGTAGGACTCGGGGAGGTCTGAGGCTGCTTCTGTTGGGTGCCTGGTGATCCAAGGCTGTGGTGGCAGGCAGGGATGGATGATGCACAAGTAGGTGGGTGAAGGTCTGGGCTTTCTCTGCATTTACCACCCTTCCAGCTGCTTGTTTCTAGGCCTAGAACCAGTTCTCCAAATGGCTTTCATGCACCAGGAGAAGGCAGTGGTGGTTCTTAGTGAATTTAGTACCTAAGTGGACTTCTACAGCTGTGACACATTTTCCCTGTCCCCCAAAGTTACTGCCCTGAAATGTATTTATCAGATCACATGTGAGCTCTAATGGGTGTTTGTGGCCTGCAGGACTGCTGTTAATCACAGGGACACCATTTCTTCAGGCAGATTATTTCCAAAAGCTGGGAGACTGTGATAAACTGGAAAGACAGATCAATCTAGACTTGTTCCCAGGGAATGAAATGGCTTTATTAACCTTTGTATTTATAAAGTGCAGGCATGAGTAACAGCGATGTTAATACCCTAATTTTCTGTTGATGGGCTGGAAAGCAGTCAAAGGGGCATATTCTCTTGACACAGTTTTGAGATTAATGTTCTTGATTTCCCAAACAAAAAGTGTAATGATGCTGAGGGTCACATTTGCAATGTAAATAAAAAAGGTGTGTGTGTGTGAGAGAGAGCGCAAGAACGAGATGGGGTTTACAGGAAACAATATATGGTCAAGAAGTTTGTTTCCTTCTGTGTGCATTTGCCACGGGGGATGTTTCCTGATCCCCTTTGGCACTCTCCCCTGAAAAGCCATTCTATGGGAAGGTGTTCACCAGCACTGGGACTGTCCATCACCCTCTTTGTGAGCATGGGAGGGCTGTGCAAGACCAAACCTTGCTGACACTGGATGAAGAAACTTCTGGTGAAGTTCTATTTGAAATGAGGCAGTGAGTGTTAAGATAGAAGGTGCTTAAGGTCTAAGGCTTACAGAAAAAGAGTTGTCTGCAACTTTGAGTTGCAGGCGGAAACTTCTTGGAGTCTACAAGGACGGTTAGCTGTATTTTAAGCTACGTGCCTGAGGCTGGGGTACCTAACTGTCAGATTTAAAATCAGCTAAAACTGATGTACATGTTTGGAGCCTCCAGAAGCTTCCTGGAACTTTTAATGTGTGAATGATTCCTCTAGGAACACTGTGCCTTTATCTGCAGCAGCTCATTTGGCTGGGCTGGGCTTTGACCTCTGCTGCTGTGGCTCAGGATTCAGTGTGAGCCTACATTTTAAAAGAAGCTTTGATAAATATCCTTTAACTGCTTGGCAACTGCTTCTAGCATTAAAATCTGGATTTGTCACAGGGACACTTCACCCTTTCCTTCAAATCTTCTCTAAATCTTGTCTATTGAAAAGGATTCTAATTCATAAATAACATTACAAGAGCTCTGGAGGCTTGCCTTTTCTGGGTAGGACTTGGAAGTCCCTGATAAATAAGGGTGGAAAAAAGAAAAGCTACTTTAAAGGTAAGCTCAGGCTGGACCTTGTGTTTGGCATGTGGTGTTGTACTGGCTCTGTTGATGAGCCTGTAAAGGGCGATGAGGTCTGTGAATGAAGACTGTTCTTTTTGCCCTGGCTGGTAGATGCCATAGCCCTTGCTGTTCTTGAGTCTGCAGTAAGTTAGTCAGTAACAGGGGAGTGAAGCAGAGCTGATGGCTATAAAAAAGCCTGGAAGTCTGAAATTCACCCCCAGTGTTGTTTGCAGCCTTTTCTTGAGCACCTGTGGTTGGAGATGGCCAGGGCTTGGCCTGCAGCAGCTCAGCCCATCTGCCTCCCGCTTCCCAGAAGCTTTGTGCTGCATTGCTCAGGTGCTTTTTTTCCTGGGCATGTTCTAGGGTGCTTGTCAGCCAGATAACACAGCTGAGAGATGCCCGCAAACCAATGCACACAGTTACCTGCTAAGGGTAGTTCCTGGGAGAAGCATGGAGCAAGTGGCCTGTTGATTTCATTGCTGTATCCAAGGAGAGTAGCACAAGGATGTCTTGTGGGAGTGCAGTGTGTCATCAAATGAATGGGTTTGAATCAGGTGTTAGGAGGTGCAGTGGCTGCACTCGTGTTCTGTGGGTCAAGCCCTGCAGGCTGGGCCTGCAACTGCAGCAGCTCTCCAAGTTCTTGCTTGCAGTGCTCAGTGCAGTTTGTAGGTGGCTCTCAACTGCAAACACATCCTCACCTTGTCCAGTGTCCCCCTGCTCTGTGTGAAGGGCAGCTTTGGATGGTGGGAGCTGCTTTTTCTTTCCTCTTACAAAGTGAGGCACAGTTTTGCTTCCTTTGCTGATACTTGTGTTGCCAAAGCAGACAGAGCATTCACCTGTCCTTGTTTGTGTGTCAGAAGTGCTCTTCTGGCGTCTCTCTCTTGCTGTTGGGTTGCAGAGGCTTGGCATGAGATGGGGATTGCATTTTGGTAGGTGCTGTGGATGTGCAGATGAGCTGCAGTCTTTCCAGAAAGCTTTCTCAACAGAAGAGTGGCACTAAGAGAGCAGAAGTAGCATTCTCTCAGCTCTACAGAAGGAGCTGGATGCTATAACATGGCATTAAACTGTTTCTGTGTTGCATGGAGTACTAACATGTGTGCCAAACCATCTGGGTTTTTTTCAGTGTAATTGTGAAAAACATTTCCTTGTAATAATGCAGTTCAGCTTTTGCACAAGGAAATGATGTTCCTCTTTGCCACTGGCAGAGCCTCTGCCAGTGTCTGGTGGCAGGCTGGGGCTGGATCTGTGCCCCCTGTGTGGGGGGGTCAGTCTGACCCAGCTCAGTTGGGCTGGTCTGTGACCCATCAGCACTGCCCAAACAAGGATGGGTTGGTAGGTTTTAAAGGAAGAGAACTGTTATGTATCATCTGCTAAGAACAAACATGGAGGAGGGCCCAGGTGTGAAGCACAAGGCTTTGGTGGCAAAGCAGCTGGTGTGGTTGTGTGCATGGAACTGGGCTGTGTCCCCCTTCAGAGGGTGAAGTGGCGAGTTATTCCAGACTTTCTGGCCTGTGACTTTGGCAAGTGGGGCTTTGGGTCACTGCTTAAATCACGTTTACCTGGATTTTAGTTGTGATTGCCATAGCACAGAAGAAAGGAATAAAAGTGTGACTATATGGCCCAATTCTCGACTATAAGGGGGTGACTTTTGGGTAGAGACAGGCACATTGTTAGTTTTCTTTTGTTTCCTTTGGGAATCAGTCCTTATGGTGTGTCCAAGGAAGTTTCCCAAATCAGACAAACGTTGGCAGAACTGTGCAGCAGATGGAGTTGTGGTTTAATGACCCCCTGTAAAGCTTTCCCTCCAGCACAGCAGTTGCTCAGGGAAGCAACCTTCAACCCCTCTGGAGCCCTGCAGATGTATTTTTAGAGCTGTGATCTGTGAATTGTTTTATTTGTGAGGATTTTGGCTGATGTTGAACTACAGGAAAATGGGATGTTGATAGAATCATTTACCCACTTGTATTTCACAGATGTGCAGTGCCCTCGCAGGCTGAGGTGGTTGGATAGCAGCAGAAGTCTTCCCTTATTACGTGTCTGCGTGAATTTGGGTTTTCAAATGCTGTTGTATATGTCCAAAAACCTCAGCATTGACTTTTCAAACAAAAGAAAGTGCAGTATTCCCCCTGTGGAGGCTGAGCTGCAGGTCTGCTTGAATAGCATCCTTCCTTTGGCTGGCAGCTAGTGCTTGCTGCCTCAGCATAAGGTGAGGGACCTTCTGTTACTCTGCCGTGTGGGGAGATACGTGTGGATGGAGACTTCCTTCCAGCTGGTTATTGAGTAGTCACAAAGATTTCTGTTCTGGGAGTAGAAGTCTGTCTTCCGAGAGGGCTTCTCAGGGGCCTTCCCCATTGCAGGGGCACTTCCTGCAAATACATGCCATGAGATTTTGCTGTGGATCAGGACACTTCCCCTGGCAGTCCTGGAAGGGTAATGGATTGCCAAGATCCCCATCTCTCAGCTGTAACGCTTCAACCCTTGTCTGCTTTTTGCTTCAGGCTTTTGTGCTGAACTGGAGTGGGTATGGAGCTTGTGTTTCTGTTGACTCTAGTAGCTACGTGTAACAAGGTTTTCTTGCTGTTGGGGTGTTTGCTGGTTCACAGATGACTCAATCCAAGGTTCCAGTATTCATCTTTGTGCTCACTTGCACATGCTCAAAGCCATTCTCCCTGTGACTGAGAGCAGTGAGAGTATCCCGTGCTGTGTAAGACTGGCAGGGCCTTTCATCTGTGGGCTGAGCAAACTGCTGTTGCCATCTGTTCAGCTGGGTTGTGCCAGCCAGAGCTTTGTGCCTGGAGCAGGAAGATGCCCCCATGCACTAGCAGGGCTCTCCTCTTCTGTTGTGTTCAGGAGTAGCTGCATGGAAGTCTGCTCTCTGTCCTGGTTTCTCCCCGTATGTTTTAGTCCCGTAGAAGGTTGTTTTGCAAGGAGCCAAGTGCTGTTCCTGTGGGCAGCCTGATGCCTAATCCACTTTTCTGAACCCCGCAGGTGGTTCGTGCCTGTGGTGCCACTGGCAGATGAGCCTGAACTAAGGGACAGGTTGTCAGCTTTTCTGTCTGTCCTCTTGCCACTGCAGTATTGCTTCCAGAGCTCTGTGGGTGTGAACTTCAGCTCTTCATTTGTGTAATCCGTGAACTTTAATGCTCCCTCTAACAGCTCCACTGGGAATGTTGCAGCAGTGTTCCTTGCTGCCAGGCAGGCTTTCTGTCTGACAGCCTTGCCAACGTTTTCCCTCAGCGCTGGTTCTGTTAGTCCTGGCTGCAGCCCTTGATTGTTGTTTTCTTAAAGTTTGTGCCTTTCATTGATTAGAAGGCCCTGGAACCTTTTGATGGATGGGGCCACGAGAAGGCCAGGGTTTCCCTCCTGTTTGGAGGAAAGATGTTGAGGCAGAACTGGGATATTCTGGGTGTCATTTTCCTTCTGGGAGTAGAAACTTCTCGGGAACGTGATTTTTAAGCCAAGGCACATGAAAGTATTGATCCATGTGGCTAAAAATGATAAATTAACATAGGGAATACTACTTTGCATGGTGTTTAGGTCGTCTTTTTTTTTTTTTTTTTTTTTTACCTCTGCAGGGTTAGTTTGAAGAGTATTTGATGTAATACAATGGAAAACACATGGATATAATGGGCACCTTGACATTCTGGAGAGAGAACAACAGAGGGGAGAAGTGGCAGTTGTATGTCCTGTGGGTCACATTTGGATGTAGCAGAGGATTAGTTTGGTACGCAGTTTGTAAGCAATCTTTTGAAACACTTGAAATGAGATTTGTCTGAGGGGCAGTGACACCTCTGCCTTGGCATAGAATCACAGAGTGGTTTGGATTGGAAGGGACCTTAGAGCTCATCCAGTTCCAACCCCCTGCCATGGGCACAGACACCTACCACTAGAGCAGGTTGCTCCAAGCTCCTGTGTCCAACCTGGCCTTGAACACTGCCAGGGATGGGGCAGCCACAGCTTCTCTGGGCACCCTGTGCCAGCGCCTCAGCACCCTCCCAGGGAAGAGCTTCTGCCTAAGAGCTCATCTCAATCTCCCCTCTGGCAGGTTAAAGCCATTCCCCTTGGCCTTTCCATACAGGCACTTGTCCAAAGCCCCTCTCCAGGTTTCTTGTAGCCCCTTCAGGCCCTTCAGGAGCTGCTCTAAGGTCTCCCCTTCAGGAGCCTTCTCTTCTCCAGGCTGCCCCAGCCCAGCTCTCTCAGCCTGGCTCCAGAGCAGAGCTGCTCCAGCCCTTGCAGCATCTCCATGGCGTCCTCTGGACTTGCTCCAAGATCTCCGCGTCCCTCTTGTGCTGTTGCCCCAGAGGTGGATCAGGACTGCAGGGGGGGTCTCCCGAGAGGACAGCAGAGGGGGAGAATCCAGTCTCTTGACTCACGCTCTGGGGGTGCAGGCCAGCACACAGGGGGGTTCTGGTCTCAAGCACCCACTGAAGCTGGGTCATGGGTTGCTTCTTATAGACCAGCACCCCTTCTTCTCAGGGCTACTTTCAATCTGTTGTCCCTCAGCTTGTGTTTGTGCCTGGAATTGCCCCAACCCTCATGCAAAACCTTGCCCTTGGCCTTGCTGAACTTCATAAGGATCCCACAGAATGCTGAGGTCCTTGCCTGTGTCTGTGCCCTGTGTCAGATATCCTCTGCTCTTGACTCATCAAAAATGGGCTTCTGCTTTCCCATACACTATGGGCTGCTGCTGCCTGTTGTGCTGCCTGGATGGCAGTGAAAGGGAAGAGGTGGGGTTTTTGCCTTCACCTGCAGACCAGAGGATGACTCCTGAGTTTTTTGGTGGTGTGGTATTTCCAGGGCCTGAAAAGCTGGCTCTTATCACTGCTTGCTTGATTTGTTATGGAAAGTCTGTAATTTGTCTTGGGTTTACTGCTGGACTTTCTGCTAAATCATAGAATCATAGAATAGTTAGGGTTGGAAAGGACCTCACTAGAACTTGAGAACTTTGCTCTGTGCGAAGTCAGCTTTGCTTTCACCACTCAAGCCCTAAATAATAGATATGAAATGTTTATTAAGCAGATAAGTAGATCTCCCAGGGTGTGAATTCTGTTTCCCACAAGAAATACCTGAAGCCAGTCACTTGCCAAACTGAGCGAGTCAGGTGGTGCAGCTCAGAGAAAAACAGCTGATGATTTTCCTTACAGGCTTTCCATTGGGACTGGGGAGGGGAATTGGCATCCCGGTGAGGAAAAATGAGTATTGCAAAGTGTCGCTGCCCTGCCAGGAAGGCAATTTTACTTGTTGTTCTTACGTTCAGATGCTTTCCTCAGACATTGCTGTAAGAGGCACAAGAGGCAAACCCTTGATATTCAGACGGACCTTTCCTGTATCTGAAGGCTGTCTTGGGCAGAATGTTTCTTTTGTACTTAAGTCAATCACTGCCTTTTTAATACTGTGATGGCAGGGGGTTGGAACCAGATGTGGCGCTCTTTAAGGTGCCTTCCAACAAAAACCATTCTATGATATGATTCTGTGTGTTCCATGATGCAGCTTTGGTTCTTCTGGGAGAATTAACGTGGCATGAGATTGTAGAGCAGACAGGCCAGGATGTGTCGACTTCTAAATCCTGCATAGCATTTTGCTCTGAGCAGCTCACAGCTCTGTGCTCAGATGGTGCCTTTCTTTTTCAGTTGAATGGCTGGGCCTAGTTCTGGGTTAAATGGTAGCCTGTGGGAGGAGAAGCTCTTTGTTTAATACTTAATAGTAAAAAGATGAAGATTTTTATCTCCTTCCTTCCTTCCTTATGTGTGGGCCAGTGCAAAGCTCATGAGGTTCAGCAAGGGCAAGGTCCTGCACCTGGGTCAGCTCGATCCCAAGCACAAACACAGGCTGGGGGAGAATGGATGGAGCAGCCCCGAGGAGAAGGATTTGGGGGTGTTGGGTGACAAGAAGCTCCCCATGACCCGGCTTCAGTGTGTGCTTGAGCCCAGAACCCCCCTTTGTGCTGGGCTGCACCCCCAGAGCATGAGCAGCAGCTGAGGGAGTGGATTCTCCCCCTGGGGAGACCCCCCCCTGCAGTCCTGATCCAGGTCTGGGGCAACAACGCAAGAGGGACGTGGAGCTGTTGGAGCGATTCCAGAGGAGGCCATGGAGATATTCTGGGGGCTGGAGCACCTGGTGGGAGCTGCCCCTGCCTGTGGCAGGGGCTTGGAACTTGATGGGCTTTGAGGTCCCTTCAACCCAAACCCTTCTGTGATTCTATGATTGATATTTTACTGCTGAAGCATCTTGCTGATAGATCAAGTCTCCAGAAATGAGCTTTTGAACCCAACAAATGACAGGTACTTTGTAGCGCTGCCTTTGAGGGAAGTTCTGCTGTGTTAGAGAAAGCAATGAAATCCTGCCTAAAAATTCCGCAGAGTGGAAGGAAGTAGAAGATGGAAACCGCTTGGACCATCTTGTGTTACTGGTCATTAGAAAGCACCTTCCTGAGCAGCCTCCCTGAAAGTGTGAGCCAGAGTTTTATTCAAGATGAATAGGGAAGGTAATAACCTCTGTCCCTAAATGGTCTACTCTCCTATTTCCTTTAGAAGTGCTTACTAGGAACTGTTTTGCCCTTGAACCTCCGAGTCTCTTGTTTTGTGTTGGTTTGGTTTTTGGTTGTTTGGGTGGGTTTTCTCTTTCTTTTTTCTTCTGGGGCTCTTTATTTCTGAAATTTTGCTCAGATACTCAAGAAATCTGTGGTTTCCGTCGTAATGGCAACAGTCGGAGGGTGGGCTGTGAAGTGTTTATATGAACTTCCTGATGTCTTTGGCATGAAGGAGGCTTGGATGGGAGATAACCCCATTTGTGAAAAGAAGACGTCCTCAGTTGATTTTTGGGTTTACCTGTATCTCCTTTAATACTTCAAAACCAGCCATAAGGGGCTGACAGATTACAAGCTGTATGAAATATCAAAGTTACTATTTACACTTTCATGGTTCTTTGTACAGATATGAAACGATAAATACCCATAAAGTCTCAGAAGTGACACTTACACAGTGTCACTCCTGGGCTAAGTTGTGGTAGTGATGTGGTTTTCTTCGCTGACCTGTCCCAGATAACTGGGCGATAGATGCTTATCACTCCAGCAATGGTTGTAATTCCTTGTTTTTAACCAGAGAGAACATGAGCTCGAGGAAGGAGGTGTTGGAATGAGATTGACTCAAGAGAAGGCTGGGAGGAAGGAGGAGCATGGGAAGTGAGAGGTGATAACGCCAGCTCTGAGAGAAGTGCTCACAAAACATGGTGAGGTTCTAAAAGACCAGATGGTGGCCCAGACTTTGAAGTCTTAGTGGTAGACTTTTAGCACACCAAGTGACAGATGGTGTGGTTTGTTAGAGGTACAGCTGTGGACCCTCAGCCATGGCAGGCTTTGACCAGGGGCAGGATGGGGTTTAGGCAGGGGCCGTTGGTACCTGATCATTGCAGGGAAGGAACCTGAAGCTGGGTAGTACATCTGAGTGTGATGCACTCTTGGTGTGGTGAGTGTATGCAGGGGGAAGAAAGAGGGGGAAGTGAGAGAAAGAAGGGGCTGCGTGGCTGACTGGACTTAAACCACGACACATGGGTATGTAGTCAGCAGTGTCCTGCCTCTGTGGCTGAGAGTACAGCAGGGTTCCTCAATGAAATCTTTGAATTTCAGTGAAAGGACTTTTAAAGGACTGGTTTTTAGGGACTGTTGTTTCCAATACAGAGCTGAAATGCTGCAATGCAGTTTCAATGGTCACAGAAATGTTTTGCCCCAAACAAGGGAGCAGTCACCATCTGTGGTGCTGGCCACCTCTGGAGTTCAAAATCTGCCCATGGCCTATTAAAGTGCAGCTGGATTGTCAGGGCCAGCAATCACCAAATGTTTATCAGCTTAGTGTCACTGCATGACAACACTCTCTTCACCCAAAAGCTTCATTCATGTCTTTCTGTAGTAAATAAATGACAATTTTGGTGAAGCTTGGCAGGCTTCTAGCTCATTCAGAAGTTATCATCTAGAGCAGGATCAACTGATACGCAGACTTAGATAAGACTTTAGCCAGGAGTTGAGCTGATTACTATGAGCCTGCTTATAATTTAAGGATACCTTTGAATATTAGGCCTTAGAAATAATAAATGGATTGTGTTTGTTCAGCCTTAATATCTGAAGATGCATTGGGACTGTGAGCAGAGTTGCATCGAGACAACACTCCGTATTGTTTGGAAGGTGTTGTATCCAAATATTCACTTAGAGTGATTGCTCATGGGTAATATGCCTTAAGAGCAGAGAAGTGAATGTGTTCCTGGGGAGTCCTGGCAGGCGCAGACTTCTGGGCCATTGGTAAGGTTGGTTTTCCATCCTTTCCCTTGGCAGAGCCCCAGTGCAGTGGCAAAGGTGGTGGAAGAGCTGAGCTGGCCTGAGCTTTCACAAGGGTTGTTCAGCGGAAGCTGCAGTGGGGAAACAGAACTGAGAAGCCCCTCAGACTGGTTCTTGAACAGGCGTCCTCGCATGTTTGGTTTGGAACTTAGCACTGCTTGGTCTCGCTGAAACCTTTGTACTTTCTTTTAGCCCAGACTGCCCTGGCTGCCAGTGTTACAAGCCATCCATAAAGCAATTGCTTGGAGAAACAGGCTCTGCAGAGCTGGAAAGACTCTGCTCACTTAGAGCAGATGTGTAGCAAATGTTCTGATTTAATTTATGTAACTTCCAAGTCTGAAAAAGCTTGGGGTGGCCAGTGCTCACTGTGGTGGCTTATGAGGGCCATCACACTTTCTCTTGGTTACCTACATGGTGAAGGCCCAAGTTCAACAGCTTCATGCAGTGGTTTTGAAGTCCTGCAAGGATGTGCTGTTTCTTCTTGTAACCATAGCTGGGACTGCTGGCAGCAGCAAACAAAATGAGTAAAGCCCTTCTCATCACTAAAGCTGGCTGAAGTTTGTAAGACTGTGTTTTGATGTTGAATGGGGACAATTTTCTTGGCCTTCAAAGCAAGCTGTGGGCTCTCCATCTGGTGGAAGTTGATTTAAGTAACTTAAGAGCTTGGCACCTTGCACCTTGCCCAGTTTAGCTGCTTCCTCTCTTCCCTCATACAAGCCGGTAGCAGATCTGGGCGAGCATGTCCCATTTCCAATTTAATTTTAATCTAAACCCCATTTGAAAGCAGCCGTCTTACTTCCACTGACAAGTCGTCCGTGGGAGAGTGATCTTACATGAATGCTGCTGCTGGATTCTGAGAAGTGAAATAAATAAGGCTGGGGCTGTGCTTGTTGCCATCAGCAAGGAGCCTGCCTTGGGCAGCTGTAGTAGAGGGAACAGGACTGCAGCATCCTTTTCATGTTTGGCAAAGGTTTCTTGTCAAGAAATCCTTTGAGAACACAAACTGTAGGAGCACATGGAGGTCTCAGTTGAGATTAGACCTCGCTGGACAAGCCTGTTTGCAAAGACATGCTGAAGGAATGAGTAGGACAGACTGTGGGTGGGAGAGAGGATGTGATGCAGCCAAATGCAGCTGTGCATTTGGCTGTCCCTTCAGGTGTTGGTCAGAAGTTGCCCAGGGTCTTCTGGGTTTCATCTAGTCAGAGAGAAAGGTGTCCCCAGTATTGCATTTGGCTTTTGAGACTATAAATTCCATGATAGAAGTGCTGATGTCTTTCTCCAGGAGAGGATTGGATGATCGGCCATTTGAAATACCAAGGCTTTTTTGGCTTGCAGTAGTTCTTTCTTCTGTGCTGTATAGGGGTTTATTCATTTAGGGCGGAAAAGGCTGAAATATTGTCCATTGCCACAGAGCTGGATGAGGAGAGGGAGCTCAGGACATAGGAGCAGCCTGACGCTGATGTCCCCAAAGTCCTGCTTAGTGTGGCAGTTGGCCCCTTTGCCAGGTAACAGGGGATCCCCACCGGTTGCTCCTGCAGCCACTTCCCCTGTGCTGTCCATACAGTCTCCTGGAGGGTCACTTCAGGGGACTGGTCAGGCTAAAATCACCTGTGTCCTAGCCCCCAGCAAGGATAGAGCCAGTGTGAGGAGACAGGAGTGTCCTCAGCCATGTGGGCATCTTCCTCTTCACACAACTTAATTTTTAGCTGGTGCAGCTCTCACTGTAGTTCGTGGCTCAGTGTCCTCGGAGCTGTGGGGGACTTTGGGGCACAGTCACACTCCCCTGGGACCTCAGCATGCAAGAGACACATGGTGACATGTGAGCAGGATCACTGTGCTACTTGCTGTAGGAGATGAAGGGCAGTTGTGCTGAGCAGAAGGTGTTTTTCCCCTCTTAATTTCATGCTGATTGGCAGGAAGGAGGCTTGATACCTAAAAGTTGATTTTTCTCTTGAAAGTATTAATATAAACGTCAGCCTAAAGCAGTCAGTTGAGATGTGCTGGTTTGGGGACAGCCGGGCCATTGATGTGTAGGTGCTGCAGTGTGAATGACGCCGGCTTCTCAAATCGCTCTTATTACTGGGCACTATCTTACTGGGCACTGGGCAGCACCACCTTGGGCCAATGGGGTAGGGCAGCATTGAGACTGTGATGTTGAATAATTTGGTGCACCATTTGTCATGTTTTGTGTTTGAATGATTGCAGGTTCAAATCAATAGTTTGATTATTGTTTTGTTGGTTTCCAGGCTACAGACTGATTGGGAGCCATTCTGGGGTGAAGCTCTGTCGATGGACAAAGGTAAATGCTCTCTTTCCCTCATTGTCTCTCATTTTCTAAACTGAAATTAAAAGAGTAGAGGCTTCCTCAGGTAGTTCAATTTCCAAATGAAGTATTGTTTGAAAAAGCAGTATTACATTAATGAGACCAAATTTCATCTTCCAAGCTGTAGTTTTACATTTCAAGCTATTAGAATCCTGCTGCAGAGTGAGCATGTGACCGTGGCCAAGAGCTGGGAACAGAATTTTCTGTTGTTCTTTCCTGTTATTCTGCTGTCTGCTAAAATAACTCCTGCCTCCTGAGGTACACAGCAGGAGCAGAACACCACACCGAGAA